>BSAI01004127.1:35499-47771 GCA_036245035.1 Adrianichthys oophorus | reverse complement strand
TGCTCTGACTCTACTCCGACAGGAATCCTGCTCTGACTCTACTTTTAAGATGGCGCCAGTTTCTTCGGCCTGCAGTCTGTCGCTTCTGTGTGTTTACATGATCCTACTTTTATTGATAAATGTCATTCTGAAATCAACATGCCTGCTGGTATACGATCGACAGTCACTCTTAGCTCTTCAATTTTTGACTAACATCCCTAATCAGGGACGATTTGGTGGTCAGAAACATCTGCCTCCTTTTCTCAAAGTCATTCCAGTGTTCCTGCGCCGATTTCCTGCGCTTCCTCCTTGGGGGAGAAAACGCCACCGGCGCCGTGGTAGAAGAAGAGGTAAAGCCGTTCTTCTAAAGGCCTGTCTGGATCAGTATACTGGACACTTTAAGACTATCCTCACCGAGTTAAAATATTTTTGTCCATCTCACTAGCACTGGAACTGGTCAGCAGCTGGCTGACACCTGTCATCGGCTTCGAGGACCAGTCAAACTCCCGCAGGCCCTGTTCTCCCCGCTTGCACCGCAGAGGAATAAACCCCTGAAACCTACGATCTCGGATCTATGCCGGGAAACACGGGGCTCTCGGCCGTCTGAACACGCTCCGGTTTGCCCTGCTTAATGCGCGGTCGATTTCAAATACATCTTTCTATTTGAATAATAACTTCATGTCGGAGCGTTTGGATTTCCTGTGCCTGACAGAGACATGGCAGTGCGTGTCAGACTATGCCCACCTGATTGAACTGTGCCCCCCAGACTGCTCCGTGCTCAGCACCCCTCGCTCATCTGGACGTGGTGGGGGAGGACTGGCTCTCATCCACCGGGATGCTTTCCCCTGCACCAAACTGAGCTCAGACTCTTTCAGCTCCTTTGAACTTCAGATGATGAAGGTTGGATCCAACCCTCTGTTTTATTGTTTTTTCATTTACAGACCTCCTGGCTCTGCCCGGCTGTTTTTAGACGAGTTTGCTGAGTTTTTATCCAGTATTATCAAACTTGATTCTGTTCTGATTGTGGGTGATTTTAATATACAAATTGATAACTCCTCATGCCCCTCTGCCTTAGAGTTATTATTTTTAATGGAATATTTTAATTTTGTTCAACATGTTTCTGGAGCCACTCATAACAAAGGACACACTCTCGACCTTGTCTTTTCTTTAGGCCTTGATATTAAGGATCTCTGTGTTAAGGACAGTTATGTGAGTGATCACTGCTAGATCTCTTTTAATGTATAATTTCCTGTTTTATCTCAACCCACTACTCCTGTGACTCATCGACGTGTTTTAAGTTCTAATGTGTCAGATAGATTCATGGATCTGTTTGATTTTGACTCTTTTACTCATTTTAATGATGCTGACTCTCTTGTGGAATCTTTTAACAGTCACTGTGTCTCTATTTTAAATATAGTTGCTCCCATTAGAAAGAGGGTAGTCTCCCCAAATAAGGCCTTTCCTTGGGTAAACGAGGATATCCGCAGCTCCAGAAGACTCTGTCGAAAAGTTGAACGTTTATGGAAATCAACCAAACTGGAAGTACCTAGACTCCACCTAAAATAACTGATTTTTGCTTTAAATGAGAGGATAAAACAGGCCAGATCAGCTTCCTTCCGTAATCTTATCTCAAAAAATAAACGGAATCCAAAAATTATTTTCAATACATTGAACACACTTGTTTCTCCCTCTACCACTCAATTTCCCAAACAGTCTGAAGCTGATGGAAGCACATTTTTTTCAGGGTTTTCTGACAAAGGTCCTGGATGTTGGAGCAAACATCCCTCCTTTAGTCAGTGTTCCAGTCTCCCTAGACTCTCAGTATTAACCATCATCAGCTAGCTTCTCTCCAGTAACTGTGGAGGATGTCCATTCTATATTGAAGAAGAGCAATCCCTCTTCCTGCCCTCTTGATTTAATTCCCACTCCTGTTTTTATAGAAGCATTTCAAAGTATTGGTGTGACTATTGTCAAACTCATCAACCTCTCACTGGAGTGAGGATCTGTGCCTTCTTTTTTAAAGCATGCCCTCATCACTCCCACCTTAAAAAAGCCTGACCTTGATCACTCCGATCCAAAACATTACAGACCCATCTCAAAGCTCCCTTATATCTCGAAAATTTTAGAGAAAGTAGTTATGGAGCAACACATTTTTTATTTGGAACAACAACACATCTTGGATATCTTCCAGTCAGGTTTTAAGAAGAATCATTCCACAGAAACAGCTCTTTTAAAGGTTTCTAATGATGTGCCCATGGCAGCAGATTCTGGCCAGTTCTCTGTCTTGGTGCTTTTTGACCTCAAATCTGCATTTGACACTGCTGATCACAACATTATGATTGCGCATCTTCAAGGTGATTATGGTCTGTCTGGGTCTGTTTTAGATTGGTTTGTCTCATATCTCAGTGGAAGAACTTTCAACATCAGTGTAGGTTCAATAACCTCTGAAATGCAAAAGGTTTCTTGTGGTGTTCCCCAGGGTTCAGTTTTAGGCCCTATTCTATTCTCTCTGCACATGATCCCTCTTGGGAAACTAATTTGCAATTTCAGTCACATTTCTTACCATCTGTATGTAGACGACATTCAACTATATTGCTCCTTCCCCGAAACAGACTTTAACATCTTGACCAGTTTACTGGACTGTTTATCTGAGATTATGTCATGGTTATTTAATAACCATCTACACCTGAATGCGCAGAAGTCAGAAACAGTGATTTTCGCCCCAGACAACAAAATCCCTTCCATCAAACATCACCTTGGTTCCCTGAGCTCCACTGTCCAGTCGAGTGTCAGGAATCTTGGGGTGGTGTTTGACAAATGTCTATCTTTGGAAGGACATGCAAAACAAACGGTCAAAAATTGCATGTATGACCTGAGGAATGTGGCAAAAGTCAAACACATCTTATCTAGACCTGACCTGGAGATGATTATCCATGCTTTTATTTCTTCACGTTTGGACTATTGTAATTCACTTTTTACCTGTTTTAGCAAAAGCTCTTTAAAACGTCTGCAGCTTGTCCAAAACTCTGCGGCGAGGCTTTTAACAGGAGCCAAGAAACGAGCACACATAACTCCACTACTCTCCTCTTTGCACTGGCTCCCAATTAAATTTAGAATTGAATTTAAAATTCTACTTCTAGTTTTTAGAACCTTGCACGGACAAACTCCCCAGTACATTGCTGACCTTTTAACCCCCTACTCTTCTGTCCGGTCTCTGAGGTCTTCAAACCAAAATATACTACAAATTCCAAAAACCCGCTATAAAACCAGAGGAGACCTCACCTTTCAAGCTGTTGCTCCTCATCTTTGGAATGACCTCCCTTTGTCAATTCAACAGATAGACTCTGTTGCAGGTTTTAAAAGTCAGCTCAAGACATTTTTATTCAGAAAAGCTTTTAGTTAATTTATTTTTACCTGTTAATGTGTTTTATCTTGCTTTTACTTCCCTCTATTTTGTTTGTTTGCAATTTGTGTTTTATTGGCTGTAATTTTATTTGTTTTTATTTTTGTGAAGCACTTTGGGATTTTTATCTGGGAAAGGTGCTATAGAAATAAATATGTACTTACTTACTTACTTACTTAAAATTCCTGCTCTGACTCTACTTTTACTGGAATCCTGCTCTGACTTTATCTTTAGTAGAATCCTGCTCTGACTCTACTTTTAGTAGAAATCTGCTCTGACACTACTTGTACTAGAATTATGCTTTGACTCTATGCCAACTGGAATCTTGCTTTGACTCTACGCCGACTGGAATCCTGGTCTGCAGTATGTTTTTTTCTAACTTGTCTTGTCCCACACCTTAGCAAGCAGACAAGAGCTGAAGGCCTCTTGTGGTGGACAGATTTCACTGTTACACTAGGAGTGTATGGATCATTGGACATACAATTTGTATATTCATATAAACCCCTTTCTTTGACGCTAAGCTTAATTTATAATACTTGTGTTTATATGTATTCTTTGTTGGTTTAAATGAAAAAGAGAGAGGGAGAGAGTGGGATTTTAGAGATGGGGGATAAGGTTTTAAAATAGGGGAGATAAAAAGTGGGGGAGCAGTCGATAATACAGAGTCAACTAAAGAGTGTCATGAGTAAATTGCAGGACTTAGCTCTTACATACACACACCAACAAATAGTATGCACACAACTATTTACAGGTGTGCAGAATATTCATGCATTTGTGATAGAATACTTATCTCACCAGGAACACCGACTGAAATTAACTCATGCACACAGACAGGAACGAGCAAGATTAATATATCCAACATTGTTGGTTAGGGGTGTAAAAAAACATTACCCAAACTGTGTCAACTCAGTGCTGTCAGTCTCCCTTTTTACTGACTTCAGTTAAAGAAATGTTGTGGCCCCCAAAGCTCCCCCTTCCGGCTCCTGGCTAAAACCAACAAAAATGTATCAAAGCACATACGATCTGAAGCAATGTAATAAAGCATTACCCCCCCCAGTTCACTCCTATAACCTGATAAATTTTTTATTGAAATTAATGTACAACACTGAGATCTAAAATTGGTCAGACCAGCTGTTGTGTTCCTGTGATCCTATTGCCTTTCTTTTTAAAGTCCCACTCCACCCATTTTTTTCTTTTGTAAAATTGTTCCCAGTGGTCTTTTAATTATGACTGTGCAGTTTTTAGCCAAAATCAAAAACCCTTTGTCAATTTTTAAGACATATTTTATGCCCAGCGGCAGTAGCTCATACAATACAATATAATTCTTGTTTGCAAGTGTGACTGTTGGCTCAGAGAACCACCGCCCCACCCCCATTCAACCCCAAGCTAGCATTAGCGGTGCAAAAATAGTGGCGAGGCCAGCTTGGAAATAAATCTGCGGGTGGGGGTGGGGGGTTAGGTTTCTGATCTGCCATTTGAATTAAGATATGCTCAGAAACGCAATTTTAATCATATTGGGTTTTTTTTTTGTTTTTTTTAATATAAGTCCTCTATTATGAGAAAAAGGTTGCAAGAACATGTTAAAAACATAAAAAAAATATTTTCATTTTTGTTGGTCTTCAAAGCAACTATGTCAGTAATGTCTTTGGTCTTGATTAAACTGATTTAAGCTTCACTTCTGTTTGGAAGAAATTGATGTTGAAGATTATTATCAGCTGATGAGATGGAGGACATAATAATATGGGAAAAAAAGCAAATAAATGGAGTGACTGCAAAACGGTTATTAATAAAGTAAACCTAAATTCATGTTATGCATCTATAGTGCTAGATGGAAAAAACTATAGTCAGAGAAAAATTAAATAATAAATTAAAATTTGTTATTATAATCATTATTTTATTAAGACACTAAAGGTCACCTTAAACAGGACTGATTAGAATAAATTAATAATTAAAAACAATTACAATTTAATTAAAATACATTTTAAAAGACAAAGTGTGTAGACTTTTGTAAATAGATGGATTTGAGTTTTTACTGTGAAGATTGAGAGCAAGACAGTTTGACTTCTGAAAGTCAAAGGGGAGACTGTTCCAAAGATGGTCACTCTGCGAAAGCCACTGCCAGCTACAGATATACTTTATTAGCTTTATGTTTTTAATCTTAAAGACTTGCATTCAGTTTTGCTGTTGCATGGTTTTATCTTGATATGCAGAAGTATTATTGTGAAAATATTTACAGAAAACAAAGAAAAAACACTTAAATTAAGATTTTTAGCAGAAGTGTAATGAAAGTAACATTGCCAATTTTCTATTTGTTGCCTGTTGTGGTATTTGACTGTTGCCATTGAAACAGCATAGATTTTGTACAGTGGTTGCAGAAATCTGATGTGCGTCCACAGCTACTTTGTCTTATTTTTGAGTCAGTCACTCTGCAAACTGAAGCACATGCACAGAGCAGATAACTGCAGAACCAGCGTATTTATTCCACACTCCATCGCATTATGGTCATCGTTTTCTGTCCTTTTGTATAGCAGAGTTGACAGGAGGAGACAGAAGAATATGTGCTGCGGGTGACTCTTGATATACAGCTATTTCTCGTTTACTGAAACCCTTTGCTCCTTTGAATGGGCAAGCACACAATGTTTCTATGGCAATTTAACCAGAGAATATTAGGGGAAAAAAAGGGTTTTCCTACATTGCCTCATTTTCATTTACCTTTATTCAAAGACCTTAATAAACTTCCAGTTGTCACTGTTGTTTTGCTGCCACTGACAGAAAAGCAGACTTGTGGGGTTTTGGTGAACTGGATACTGTCTGTTCTTTGCAGAGGAGGCTGTCACTGCTGGAGTTTGTTCCTTTGCTTTTTGTTGTCTCCCTTGACAGGTTTTCTGAAAATAAAATCAAGCAGTGTTTTGAGGATTCATTTTGAGATTTTGGTGTGTAAAGAAAATGAAAAGACACCACAAAAATGACATCAGATCTATTCCACACTTACAAGTTAACACATAATCCTAATGACAGGAGCAGATTTCAGCCAGTTGACCATGAATGCTGGCGAAAAAACATCCCTGCTTGTGAATAAATCACCCTCATTAACAGTCTGATATATGTATCTATCCATCCATTTTCAGAACCTGCTGAATATTTTTTGGGGTCATGGGGCTGCTGAAGTAAACAACGCTTGATGGGCAAAGGCAAAGTTCACCCTTAACAGGTTGCCAGTCTGTGGCAGGGCCACACATATGGAAGAAACATAGTCCCATCACAATTCAACTCTTGTTTTGACACTGCATTTTTAACACTGAATTATTTTACAATGAAATTTTGACACTTTTGGGTTCTAATTTGATGATGTAGACAATAAGAGCTTTGATGAACAAACTTTGAGACCAGCAGCAGGAAGATAGAAGGCTACCATTGTTTGTTTATGTAACAGGGGTAGACTGACAGTTTTATTTGTGTATGTATTTAATTTGAAATTCACCAAATCCTGATCATTTTTAGTTATATTTCTTTTCCAAAATGTTAATTTTGTTCATAATCAGGATGTATTTTTGTTTGAGGCATGAGTGGTAATATCTGTACTGTCACTTTAAGAGAACTTTCTAGTTCTGTGTACCACCCCCACCCTCTCAGTTTGCGCTGAGACGACTGAGAGGAGGTAATGGGTTTGCTCTGTTAGCATTTTGAATTTATCTTGTAGATTACTGCTAAAAATGCAACAGAAGGTTTGCTGAAGTGCAGTAGTGGTCATTTATGGTGAACATGCAGTGGTTTCAGCCAACTGCAAACTGTGCAGATACATGTTAGGAGTTTGTAGAAGACACGTGTGGACAGGTTTCCTGTTTCTGCTCAACAGGATACCGCGACCCCGTGTGTGACCAGGGAACTGTATGTCACCAAGTTTTATTTGCTTTGTTTGATATGTACAGGTATGGACTCTGTTTCATGTGTTTGTCATACATTTCATGTTAATGCTGGTTGCGCCTAGTATTATTTTAAGCTTTATGTATTTTAACATTTCAAGAATGTACACATATTTTGGGTTTATTTTATTTCGATATTTGTTATCAAGGGAAAGAAATGTTTTACATTTATAATTATTTTTGAAAATGTGTAAAATGCAGTTCGCGCTGAGACGACTGAGAGGAGGACACTGCGACCCCGTGTGCGACCAGGGAACTGCATGTCACCAAGTTTTATTTGCTTTGTTTGATATGTACAGAGACAACTGAGAGGAGGGTCACCGATAAAAAGACCAGCAACCAGCAGATGTTCGTGGTCCAGAGTCCCTTCGTCTTTTCAGCAGAACACAGAACACAACCCAACGCAGAAGTCTTTTGGGTTAACGGATGCGTGGTCAGGCAGATACACGCCCGTTACATCAGTGCCGTGACCTTTCCAGGATTGGTTCAAGGATCGACGCCAGCTCGTTCACTGAGGGGAACTGCTTTCAATTCTTTTTTTGCCTGCGTTCAGGTATTGTCATTTGGACTGTGCGTGCTTCTCTGGGTGTTTTTTTTTTTCTTATTGGACTTGGACTGTGCTACATTGCATTCCGAGGAGAGGTTGTATACTACAAACCACGTTTTTTTATGAGTACGCATTTGAGGGTCAGTTTTTTATTTTGAATGTGTCGTTTTGGTGTTTAATTTCAGCGAAAAAAAACATTTTGGAAGACTGAAATAATCCACATTCTTTCTGTTTTGATTTTGCGACTTACAATACGAGTGACTGTTTTTTTGTTTCTTTCTGTTTTCTGATGTGCTCTATCAGATTTTGTTTTTGGTTTTTGATTGAATTTTGTAACTGTGCAAGGTCGCAACATGGCGCATGGCAGGACGCATTCCAAGGGTGGTCCTAATGGGATGCTGACTCTGTGCCCTCCGTGAGCCAGTTTGGTAGGGGGCGGGGAGTTCTCAATAATTCGTTGTGCACAGGTTCACCAGGGCTCAGAGGAAACGTATTAAACAGCCCCTTCCTCTCAACAACCCGGTTACATGGACTGTGCCATGCACAACAACGTTGACCAGAACCCAGACATGCGTTCACTTATTACACAACTAGCTGAAAAATTGTGTCAGTCAATAACAGCTCAGTTGCAGTCTGACAGGAGTGTGCACAGCGTTCAAGCACCTGTACAGTCTTCAGACACGTCACTGCCTAGTCTAGTGGTTGTGAAGTCAGACACTAAGGAGCCACCTGTATTTGAGGGTGATGAGTCTGACAAGTTTACAGTCCATGAGTGGGAAACTGTCATGAACTTGTATTTGAGAAAAAGGGACATTCCAGTTCATAAGCAGTCGCGGGAAATTCAAGCAAGGCTGATGGGAAAGGCAAGGGACGTGGTGAGAAGAAAGCTGCGTAATGATACATCTATTGACCAAAGGTGAAATGTTTCCTGTGCCGCTGGCTGCAATACAAGCCCAAATCATGATTGATCCACCCCCATGCTTAACAGTTGGACAGAGGTTCTTTTCATGAAACTCTGGACCATTTCTTCTCCAAACATACCTTTGCTCATTGCATCCAAAAAGTTCCATTTGAACCTGGTCAGTCCACAGAACTTGTTTCCAAAATGCATCAGGCTTTTTCTATATTGTTTCTATGTTCATTTGTGAACTTCAAAGAGGTTTTCTTCTGATGACTCTTCCATGAAGACCATATTTTTTACAAGTATCTCTTGACAGTAGAACAGTGTAGCACAACTCCAGAGTCTGCAGGTCTTTCTGGAGGGATGGTTCAGTCAAACGTGGTTTTGGACTTGCTTTTCTCATAGTCCTGCGAGCTGCTCTGTCTGAGATTTTTCTTGTTCTTCCAGATCTATCTTTAACTTCCTCTCTTCCTGTTGACTGTCATTTCTTAATGACATTCTGAACAGAGGATATCAGCATCTGAAAAGGCTTTGCTATCTTCTTATAGGTTCTCCTGCTTTGTGAGCATCAACTATTTTCAGTTTCATTGTTCTGGACAACTGCTGGAAGAACCCATGATGCTGATTGTTGGGGCAAGATCAGATGATCAGATTATTTACAATCTTTCAGATTGAAATCACCTGCTCTTTGCAAACCATGATGGTGAACAATCCATGAGACTGTCAGGTCTCAACTTTTCTAAAGTGGGCGGTGTATGCTATATATTCTTTAAAGTGCCCAAGATTTTGCACACAACATTGTTTTGTTTTCTGTTATTTTGAAAGAGTAAATGATGGGAATAAAGCCTCATTTTTTTGACATATTAAAATAATGTTTCATCTGTGAACTGTCTTTAGGAGATTTTTCAATCTCTCATTGGGTTCTTTATGCACGATAATAGAACATTTTACCTGAGGTGACCAGGCTTTCTGCTTTCAACTGTATACACACACCTACACACACACACACATATGTATATACAGTATATATAATATATAATAAACACCCCTCTCACCCTCCATGGTGGGACATCACCCCAAGCTGTGGTCCTCTACCAGAGGCCTGGGAGCTTGATGGTCCTGCAGTATTTTTTTCTGTTTCTAGCACTGCGCTTCTGGATTGAGATGTCTGAGGTCTTTCTAGGGACCTGCTGTAGCCACTCCTCCAGTTTGGGGGTTATAGCCCCAAGTACTCCAATTATCACGAGCACCACTGTCACCTTCACCTTCCAAGCTTTCTCCATTTTATTTTGAGCCCCTGGTATTTCTCCAGTTTCTCATGTTCCTTCTTCTTGATGTTACCATCTCTTGGTACTGCAACATCCACCACAACAGCCTGGGCTTTGCATGTGTTGGTTTGTATGAACGAGTATGAGTGCGTGAGCTGTAGTTGTATTGTGTACGTGTTGACATGTTTGTACGGTATGTGAAGACTTTTGGAGCCAACAGCTATTTTATTCATAATTACCTCGGCCCGTACTCAGAATTTTTAACTAAGATTTCTGACTTTCCATCGGTTATTGTTTTATAATCTGATACAACAACAATAGTAAGGTATTTTTCTATTCAAATTGATGAGTCTAAGAGACGTACAGTGGGATGACAAAAAGCCCCACCCCCTCCTATACGACATCATATCCTGTCTCCACAGTCAGCTGTTTGATGTGTGGAAGGTCCGGGCTGTGAAATTACCAACAGTCATGACTTTCTCAATAAAAACCTGGGACCCTGTTCATTAGAAACTTACACCATTCCTGTGTTTGTTACTAACAAGAGGAAGGAAGTTTGGCCAAAACACAGACAAAGGATTTTAACTGAGGTAAACATGCCTTTTGTTCCTATCCAGAAACATAAAGTAAATAACAACGCTGTTACTCCTAGACCTCTTAAGTTAGCATTGCTAAATGTAAGGTCTTTAGCAGGGAAAACATTTCAAATTCATGATGTATAATCTTGATTTTATGTCTTTAGCTGAAACCTGGTTAGATGAATATAACAGTTCAGCTGTTCTCATCGAGTCAATCCCTCCCAACTATGGCGTTATCAGTAAAGAAAGAACAGACAGAAAGGGCTGGGGGGGGGGGCAGTTTTGTTCAATGAACTATATCTGTGTAAGAAGTTATCTTTTGAAAGCTTTCCACATTTTAACAATAATTATTGTTGGAGATTTTAATATCCATGTTGACAACTCTCAGAACAAAGGGACTAAAAACCTGAATAACGCTCTGGAAAATTTTGGGTTGACCCAACATGTAACAGAGCCCACAAACAACAGAGGGCATATTCTTGATTTATTGATTTCCAAAGATCTGAACATTTCCAAGATTACTGTAAGTGATTTAGGTCTGTCTGATCACTGCTACATTTTGTTTGAAAGCACAATTCCAGTACACACAACATTTTTGAGGGAGGAGATCACAAAACGGTATATAACTGAAAATACTAGCGAGATGTTCAAGCTGATTTTCTCTCTAACACCTAGCCTCTCAATGAACTCGTCAAGAGCTTTAATGCAGTGTGCAACACACACACACAAACATTACACAAGGAAGGTGGGACCACTGATCTTCTGTCCCCTACCCCATCCCCGGTGGAGGGAACAGGGCCTTCAGCAGCGGCGGCCTTGTCTCTTGGGTGTCGTCCTCCTGGGCCCGGCAGCCCCCTCCCCCACGCAGGGAGAGGGATCCCTTAGTCCATGAGCGGGGGATCATATTCCATCTGAGCCTGGAGGGTGTCTGTGTCCTTGTGGTGCGAGTTCTGGTCCTTACCCTCGGGTGCCGGGCCCCTTCCAAGTCACAACAATAGGAGAGCCTGGTCAGGTTATGTACACCTTCGGGGACCCCCACTTCTCTTGGTCATCCCTCCTCTAGGTGGGGGTAGCTGACCCCCACCATGCTCTCTCCTGGATCTCCACAGCTGCCTGGAGCTTTGGAGCGGGTCTCCCATGGGGGGCCCTGGCTCGTACCCGAGACTGGGGTGGGGGGATTCTCAGAACCCCTGGGTGGTGGTGGGTGGCTTGTCAGGGGTGGTGGGGCCCTCGGGGGTGGGGCTCGGCGCTGGGTCGTCCGGCGCGGTGGGGGGTCTGCTCTCCTGACTGGCCTTGGCCTTGCGCTTCTGTACCTCACTGCGCTTGGGTGTTGGGGGCCCGTGTGGCGGCCCTGCGGGCCCTGATATAGGTGCTTGACCGGGCTGCCTAGCGGGTGGATCTCCTCTGTTGACCCCACAATATGGGCGCGGGGGCAGGCCCTGGTCGGCGCTGCTGCCTTGGCGGGGGTCTTGGTGTGGGGATGGCTGGGAGTTCTCCCTCCTTTTTTTTTTTTTTTTTTTTTACATTCCATCATCCACTTCAGCTTAAGATAACATTCACCTGAGCACAGGCGTCAGCTCACCTTTGCTCCTTCAAATAGTGTGCGTGATAGAATGTAATGCTTTACATGTGTTGGTTGGTATGCACAAGTGTGCGTGTGAACTGGATGTGGA
>BSAI01004127.1:0-35099 GCA_036245035.1 Adrianichthys oophorus | reverse complement strand
CCCCCCCCCCCCCCCTCATTGTCCCCCTTTCTTTTTCCATCCGATCCAACAAAAAGAACACAATATTAATAAAGTTTCGTTTAAATTACAAAAGGGGCTTATACCAACATACATTTTGTGTTCCCTATGATTTATAACCCCCGATTGTAAGAGTAAAATCTGTCTAATACAAGAGGCTCTCAGCTCATATCTGTCTGCTCAGCTGTTGGACAGGACAAGTTAAAAAAGAAAAAAGAGCTTTAATGCAAATATGTTAAGTATCATGGATAGTATTGCTCCCAATAAGGTGAAGGTGATCTATGGAAAGACAAAATCTCCATGGAGAAATTCTATACTCGTGGAAAAAGAGCATATCGAAAATCAGAGCGCAAATGGAGAAAGACTAAACTGCAGGTTTATTATGACATCTATAAAGAGAAACTTCACTTTTATAATTCACAACTGAGCAATGCAACGAAGTCCTATTTCTCTGACATCATAACCAAAAACTTTCAAAATGTTTGGGCGTTATTCACTACAGTCGACAGGCTGACAAACCCTCCTGTGTCAGTGGCACCAGAACTTTACTGTACTAAAGCTTATAATGACTTTGCTAAATTCTTTAGAAAATCAAAAACATTAGGCAAACTATTGTTTCATCAACTACAAATCAAGAATATGAACTTTATCCACTGGAAACCAATGTAAACCCCATGGCTCAATTTCGACCCATAAACAGTAAAGACCTGGAGGACATTCTAAGTCAACTGAACTGCTGCTGTCTGGATATTCTACCTACAAGTTTTTTCAAACAAGTTTCAAAGATCATGGAGTCGGTCCTGCTCCAGATTGTGAACTTGTTTTTAACATCTGGTGTTTTCCCAGAACCACTGAAAACAGCTGCAATCCTAAAAAAGGACAGTTTGGATAAAACACAAATGAGCAACTACAGACCTATATCATACCTGCAATTTTTAGGTAAGATAATTGAAACAGCTGTTTTTCATCAGTTAAATGAATTCTTAATAATAAACAACTGCTATGATGTCTTCCAGTCAGGCTTCAGACAGCACCACCCCACTGAGACAGCTCTGACCAAAGTGACTAATGAAATATGTTTAAAAACAGACAGTAGAAATATGTCAGTGCTAGTTTTATTGGATCTCAGTGCTGCATTTGATACAGTCGACCACACTATATTACTCAAATGACTGGAAAACTGGGTGGGTCTCACTGGGCCAGTACTAAACTGGTTCAAGATGTACTCGAAAAACAGAAAATATTTTGTGTCAGTTGGTAACTTCACATCAGAGCTGACAGAAATTACATGTGGAGTTCCCCACAACTCCATCTTGGGACCACTTCTATTTAATATCTTCATGCTCCCACTGGCCCAGGTTATAAAGAACAACATTAGTTACCATAGCTATGCAGATGACACACAAATATATGTTACAATGACACCAGAAGACCGAGGCCCTGTGCAGGCTCTTGGTAAATGCATTGACGACATTAAAGACTGGATGTGTCACAAATTACTTCAATTAAACAAAAACATAACTGAGGTTATTGTCTTTGGGGCTAAAGAGAAACGGTTGGAAGTCACTACAGAGCTTCAATCTATTCATCTTAACACCACCAACCAGGCCAGAAACTTGGGTGTAGTGATGGACACAGACCTAAATTTTGATTAACAGGTTAAGACTGACAAATTCAGCCTACTATCATCTCAAAAATATTTCAAGGATTAAAGATCTGATGTCCAAGCAGGACCTGGAAAAACTAGTTCATGCTTTCATCTTTAGTCGACTTGACTACTGTAACAGTGTTTTCACAGGACTACCAAAAAAATCAATCAGGAAACTACAGCTTATTCAGAACTTATCCAGAACTCCTGCTCGTGTTCGCACTGGAACCAAAAAAGTAGATCCATCAGTCCAGTTCGGAGGTCTTTACACTGGCTGCCTGTCTGCCAGAGAATAGAATTTAGGGTTTTCTACTGGTTTATAAAGCTTTGAATGGTTTATTACCAAAGTACATGACTGATCTCCTGACCCAGTATATACCAGCCAGACCTCTGTACTCATCTGGATCCAGTCTTTTGTCAGTTTCTAGAGTCCACAGAATCTGAACCTCCTCAGACTCCTCAGCAACCAACGCTTAACCAACGCTCACTATAGCTCACTACCACTAAACCAATGCTAAAGCTACGCCAGCTTCAGCGGTGCCTCACTACGCCAACAACTGTGTGTTTAATATTTTTATTCTCATTTTGTGCCCGATGACGAGCGTTGTCAAACTTTGGCACCCCTTACTGCTACTCCAGGTACGCTCCAGCAAAGTTCATGTGGTGTGGCCAAGCCCTAAAACTACCGGACAACTTTCTGGGAGGATTGCATCCTCAAACATCTGCAGTCAAACTAACACTGTGGTTTATCAGAACTTTGGGTTTTGCAGGAATAAAAGATCCAAGCACAGGTGCAGGTTTACTTTTGAATGGAACAGATCATAAATGGAAGTTCTAGAGTTTGAAGCTGAAAGTTGATAATCTGATTGAAGCATCTTTTTCTAAAGAGAGGTTTGCACAGAAATGAAGAAAGCTATTGATGAAGGAAAGATAAGTTGTCATTTTATTTATTTTTAGGGGCCATTTACATGTGGATAATGTAAAACCATTCCTCGTGGGAACAGTTTGGTTTAAGTCTTCTGTTACTTGTTATCATTACACCTGCTCCAAGAGTTTTGTCATGAAGTAGTTTCTTTTTGCTGGACATCAAGCCAACTGAACAACCCCTCCCCCATTCTCATTTACGCCAACCCCCCAAGATTTGACATAACAGCTGGCGGTGTTGGAATTTTGCATCCAGCTGCTGCTTAGCTGTCCTTTACATCAGCCTGAGCTCTACTTGTGTTATTGTACCCTCACCTTGCAGCAGCACTCCCTCGCTGTTGAGTGGCAATGAGGTGATAATTGTAGACCTTAGCTCTACCTTGTGGGTAGAACCTGATATTATGACTGTGGCGAAGAGTTAAAACAGTTGACCTTGGATTGAAAGATCTGAGTTTTGGTTCTTGCCCTGCCCGACCATGTGTTAAAATGTCCTTGGGCAAGACACTGAACCCCACATTGCTCCTGGCAGTTATAGGTTGATGGCAGTGTTTGGCAGCAGAGCCGACATCAGTGTGTCAATGCGTGACTGTAAAGCACATTGGGCCTTCAAGGAAGGTAATAAAGTGTTATAAACATATACACCATTTACCACTACAATGCTCTGCAGTGTGACTATGATGCAGAGAGCCTGAATCTTAGAACTAGATCAGCTTTCTGCTGTGTCAGCAGGTTCTGCATCCTCACTCATGCTAATCAATATTCCTATAAACTACACCCTGATGCAGATCTCTCTTACCCCAGCACCCCTCCAAGGGGATCTAATACTCTTAACTCTTGGTTCCTCCTCGACAGTGGCACTCCCTGCAATTCTGTGGCATGTTTTCTCTTCTTTATCTCAGTCTGTCTCCTCTCGTCCTGTGCTCCTCCTCTTCTGATGTACTTCCTCATCATTGCTGTCTGATGGATTGTTTAAACCCTGACTGACATTGTTCAAGTGTTGCCATGACAGCAAAGTAGTGTTGATAATTGCTGCACGGTTGCATTGCTGAATTGCTCCTGGTTGTGCTACAGTCAGTCGTGTCTTTAACCCAGATTACCTCCTTCCCAACTCACTCCGGTGTTTCACTTCATGAGGGGAAAGCCAGAAACAATAAATGAGCCATGAAGAGCTTCTATTCTTTCTACAGCTTGTAAACTTCTCCCTTTTAAAGATTTTTTTGAAAAAAAAGCAAACAGATCAGAGCTGAAGGCCTTTTGTGTTGGACAGATTTTACTGTTACAATAAGGAATTAATAATCTTTGACACACAAGGTGTTTATTTGTATAAACCCTTTTGTTTTTGAGGCAAAACTTTTTTATATTAATTATGTTATCTACTTTTTTTGTTGTCCTGGACAGAAAAGAAGAAGAAATAAAAAAATAGAGTGGGATGTTAGAGAGGTGGGACAAGTGTACAAAAGAAAGGGAGAAAAGAAAAAGAAATAAGCAGGGTATGGAAGTTGGAGGATAATCAAAGAAGTGGCATGGGGTAGAATCACAAAGAAATCACAAAGTGGGGGGGGTGTCCACACACACTGAAATGTTACAAACATACCTGTTCAATTCATTTCAAGTACATTTTATTTCTATAGCCCAACATCACACAATACAGTTGTCTCAATGGGCTTCACACCAGTATTTAAGCAAAAGAACATAAAGTCAGTCATGAAATAAATATAATAGATGGTTGCTAACTTAAACCGACTAAGCTAAACTGGCATCCCTGCCCTTAGACCCTCCTTCTCGGTGAGGAAAAACTAATAAAAAAACAGAATTGGGCGGAAAAATTTGGAAACCTCAGGAATGTCCACGTGAAGGAGGAATCCTCCCCCAGGACGGATGAGCGATGTGCTAGAACTGTTAAAGAAGAATTAGCTTATCTAACTCTACAACTGCATGTTTGAATAGCAACTACAGGTTTAAATGAGCTGGGGGTGCAAGGCAAGGTAGAGCCGAGGTCCATGGCAAAAGACAGGAGTACAGACAACCCTCCTCGAATCTCTCCTGCTCCCCCGGACAGGAGTGGGAAAGAGGAACAACATATGAATTGCACTGCACCAAAAAGAGGCATGATGAACTAAATAAGAAACAATACTGGATAAATGATAAATAATAGAGGAGAGGAGTAGTAATAGAGGAACCCCAGTGCACCATACTTTTCCCAGCTTCTAACTTCTAGTAGCCTTAAGAAACTAATTTGTATTGAAATTGAATTCAAACATGTTAATGGTAAGATGCATGTAATACGGAACAAAAAGCGGTTGGTAATAATAATAATAAAATTAAATCTGTAGTTGTAGCCTATCAAAATGAATATATTATTAATTTAATCTAAGCCTACGTAAACCCACTAAACTGGAGGAATAGGCCACCATGGCCCAGTTTATCAAACCATCTTCCCTCTGCTTAAGCTGTGTAAAAAAACATCTACAATGGACGTAATGAAAATTATAGTTATTCCCCCAAACTTCATTACAGTAGGTGAGGTAGGGCAGCATTAAGTTAAATATTCTCGGATTACTGGCTAGCCTGGTAATAATCCTGTCCAAAGAGGAATGTTTTAAGCCTAACTTTGAATGTAGAAATTGTGTCAGCCTCTCTTACATGAGCTGCGAGCTTATTCGTTAAGACAGGAGCTTGGTGGCTAATGGCTCTACCTCCAACTGTGCTTTTAGAGATTCTAGGAACCACAAGCAGTCCTGCATTTTCTGAGCGGAGTGTTCGGTTTGGTTGGTAAGGCACTATGAGATCTTTAATATAGGACGTGGCCATACCATTCAAGGCCTTATAAGTTAGCTGAAACTGTGGGAGCTGCTCTCAGAGTAAGTGCTCAGCATGTGACTAAGTATTGTTTGAACTTTAATTTTAAACTTAGACACAGAATGGTCAGAGAATCTTCTTCGGAGCTGTTTTTTTTATTTATTGGAGTAGTAGCATTTTCGAGAACAAACTGAAAGGTAATTAGAACGTGATCTGAGAGTATGGGGTTATGAGGCAGGACATTCAGCTGGCTGATTTCTGATAGGGCTTGGTCACACCACACTAACTTTGCTGGAGTGTACTTGGAGCGACAGGGGGGGGCGCGAAATTTTGACAAGGTCTGTCAGCGCGCACAAAATGGGAAAAAAAAAAATCCATGGTGATGTAGTTTGGGCTAATTCAATGTAGATCTGAACGCGACTCTGAACGGCAGCTCAATTACAAATTCACGCATTCACACACTGATGGGAGCTCTGCTGCCGAACACTGGTGCCAACCTTCCTTCAGAGGCAATGTGGCATTCAGTGTCTTGCCCAAGGACACTTCAACACATGGGCGAGTAAGGCGGGATTCGAACCTGCAATCCTCCGATCAGAGGCTGACCGCCCTTTCCACTGCACCACGGCCGCCCCGTATGTATGTACACACCAGTGGCCAGGTACCAGCCTCCAATATCCTGGACCCAGCCCTTATCGAGAGTTCCACCACCGCCACCCGGACAAGCCTGGCAGTGCGCCCAGAGTTGCCACTGGAGACAGGGGTACAGTGAAGGTTGGGGTTAGTGGAGTAATTGTTTTTTCCGTTTGTATTGTTACCTTCTGTTGTCTTCTCTTCCTCCTCCCACCCCGCTCTCCTGTCCTAAAACTGGTGTGACTGACAAGGGCAACTCAGAACATGAACAAACATAACACAACCCACACTAAACCACAGACTCCTCACACAAATAGTCAAGATGGAATGAGAGAACAGGAAAAAGATGAGTGCACATGTTCAGCCGACTCCTGCAGCATCAACATAATACCGGACTCTACACTGCCAGACAAATAGCTTTACACACACTCACACACACGCATACACAGCACTCACACACAAGGCAAACCAAATAAATAGCTTTATTCTGAGCAACAGCCAAAGTGGGTCAGACATCAAAGTAGCCACTATAAAAGCTGTTGGAGCTGTCGACACCCACAAACACAATTGCTACTTGAACTGCCTGCACAAACATACACAGACACACTTGCTCCTTGCAGACCTGTGCAGCCTCCTGCTTCTTGGAAACCGCAGTAAATGGCTGCATGATCAAATGAAAGAAATCAGGAAGCTGGGGGGCAGAGTTTTTGTGGAAGCTTTCTCCTCCTTCACATATCTAAATTCTGCAGTCCTACTGCTGTTTCTGTTCATTAACCGTTATTCGCATGTGGTCATTAATGGCAAAAGTACTGTCCCTTAGTAGTTGCTGTAAGACACCCCAAAAGGGAGCAGTGTATGTGTCAGATGGAGAAGTAAACGTAGCTGAACGTGGCCTCCAGGTCTTTTATTTAAAAGTTGTCGTTAACTGGCGACGATGCACACTCTCACTTTTGCTACTTGTTTGCCTAGATTCAAGCTGGGTGCGCTTAGTGCGAAGCCAACGCTCCTGAAAGAGTAAATGTGGTGGCGCAGTGGTTACAGACAGACAAACTCTGCTGTCTTATTAGATAATGCTCAGCTGCAAAGGAGAAGGATAAATTCTCCGCCTTAGCTGAAGTCACGTGAAAAAAGAAAAAAAAAAAGACAAGATCCAAGCCAGTAGAAAAAAAGGAGTGGATTTATTACCAATTTGAATATCAGGTACAGTCAGAAATATTGGATCATGTGAGGAAAATGCAAAACACTGGAGCTCATACATCAAAAGATTTTTGCATTTTGTTCAAGCAAACGAGATCAAAGGAGACTTTCATGTAATAAAATTTTTTCCGTGTTATAGGGGAAAATGTTTATTTGCTGTGTAGTTTGGAGCAACCTGCAAAACGAGGAGAAAAGTCCTATGAAGAAATGTTGGTGTTGAAAAATCACGAGGCCACTGATGATCACTGATGAAAAATGTTGACTTCTTACAAAAAATAAAGAGGCTTAATCTATAGTACAGGTTGTCATACAACTGAAACAGCTGGATCAACACTGTGAATTTAGATGTTCATGTTCACTGAGTTACAAGTTACATGATAGCTTAGTCTGTGGTCTGTACTGCGAAGCTGTTCAGAAACCTCTACCTAAATAGCCTCACACTTAAGAAAGGCATGGAGAAAAGCTCATCATTGGAAATGAATGCAGGAGTGCATCAACACAAATACATACATTTACTTACAAACCAACAAAAGAACCCTTACAGTGGAGCAAATAAGTATTTGATCCCCTGCGAATTTTGTAGGTTTGCCCACTTACAGAGAAATTGTCAATCTGTTATCATATTGGTAGGTCTCTTTGAACAATGAGAGACAGAACAGGACAAAGAAAATCAAGATGTAGATTGTATATGTGACTGGGTTCTTCACAGTGTCAAATGCACACTCGGAAATATTATACAACATACATTTATTTGGATTTCATCAAAGGAAATAAACATTTGAGCCCTCTTGTTGGAAAAAGCGAGCACAGAGTTCAGATTTTTCTTGTGGTTGATGAGCAGGTTTCTGCACATATCAGTGGAAATTCTGGTCCAATCTTCTTTACAATTGACTTCTAAATCATTCAGATTTGATGGCTGTTGCTTAGTAACTCTGAGCTTCGGCTCCTTCCATAGGTTTTCTATAGGATTGAGGTCCAAAGATAGACTGGACAACTCCATGACCGTGATTTGCTTCTTCTCAGACATTCCTTGGCTGCCTTGGCTGTATGTTTAGGTTAATTATCTTGTTGGAAGACCGACCCACCACCCACTTTAAGCCTCCTAGTGGAGGGAAGGAGGTTCTCACTCAGGATTCTTTTTTCTTTAACTTGTCCTGTCCAACAGCTGAGCGAACAGATCAGAGGCCTCTGAAGGCCTCTTGTGTTGGACAGATTTTACTGTAACAACAGGGGGTTATGAACCTTCTGACACACAAGGTGTGTACTTGTATAAACCACTTTTGTATTTGAGGCTAAACTTCATTTCCTTGTATGCAGCTGTGAATCAGTTTTGATTTGATTTGAAATGGTTTATTTCAAGCAATCAGGCAATAATAACACAAATGTAACACAATCAACAGAAGTTTACATCCTTAAAAACATGTCAAACATAGGGTAATTAGGCATCAAACAATAGATTGCTTGAAAGGGAGTGGGAGGAAGAAACTTATACAATCCTATTCTGACTCGACCACACCATTTACTTTAGTTTGTTTTCAATATGCGGTTTGTAACTTATGATCAGATGTTAATACAGTACCAACATTGATTCAGGTCATTAAGCATCCTTAAGTAACAATGAATTACATTGCTATGTATGTAGGTTTAACTCTATTTTAAACTTGTTAGTAGCTTATGCAGAAAAAAGATTCAGTGAAGTAGGTTTCAAACATCCTCTAATGTATTCTATTTCTCCGGAGAAAAACTCAGCAATATGGAGCAGGTTCCCTACATCTGAAAAGATCATTCACATAAATCAGTTCATAAATAAAAATATATGCAGATTATTTTCATCAGAAAAGTAATTTACTTTATTCTGGTATAAAAGTTAAAAAAAATTCCATTAGAAAGATCCTTAGTCATGATCACACTTTAGGGAACCAATTCAAGTAATTTGATTAGAGTCTTTGTCCAAGAAGGTATTCCTTCTTTTGTTGCCTGATTAACAGCCGTCCTTCAGGTTTGAACAGTTTATAAAGTTCTCCTCGTTGTTATGACTGCAGACTCTGTTTGTCAGGTCTGTTGTCCTTCAGCTGATAACAAGTGTCTGTTTGGATATTTGAAGGAACTTATAAGGCTTCCCACCAGCAGTGGAACTGAAGTAGGAGAACCATTCCTTTAGTCCCCCTCTAAAACCTTTCCCCCCCCCCCCCCCTTTCCCCCTTTCTTTTTCCGTCCGATCCAACAAAAATAACACACAAAAAATTTATATTAATAAAGTTTCGTTTAAATTACAAAAGGGGCTTATACCAACATACATTTTGTGTTCCCAATGATTTATAACCCCGGATTGTAAGAGTAAAATCTGTCTAATGCAAGAGGCTTTCAGCTCATTTCTGTCTGCTCAGCTGTTGGACAAGATAAAAAAAAAAAAAAAAAAAGAAGTAGGAGAACCATCAGCAGCTTTGTGGAAGTGGTTCTCTTTAATTCAATTCAATTCAATTGTATTTATATAGCCCAATATCACAGCCATAGCCGTCTCATTGGACTGATTATCAATATATTGCAAGAAGCAAAAAAGATTATTAAACATGTAAAAGTAAACAATAGCTGGTTATAAAACAGGAGTTAAAAAACTCCTAAAAAAAAAAAAAAAAACTATCTTTTTTTTTTTTTTTTGGGGGGGGGGGGGGGGGGGGGGAAAGGCAGACTAAGAAACCTCAGGGTTGCCCACATGAAGGACAGCTCCTCAACCCCGGATGGACAGGTGATGTGCTAAAACTATTAAAGAAAAGTGAGCTTAATTCATTCTATAACTACATGGTTGAATAACAAGTATATGTCAAATAAACAAAAACGTCTAGATAAACAGCTACAAGTTAAGATAACAGCTAAGTATATAAGTATAGTAAATAAACAAAGACATGTTTGAATAGTCTATCAGATGGGCTTTATCCAGTAGGAGTTGTGGTAACAGCTGGGGTTGCTGGAAGAGCCAGGCGGGGTCACGGCCAAAGACAGGGGTGGGAAGAGCCAAAGGCGAGGTCACAGCCAAGGACAGGAGTGGGAGGGGCCAAAGGCGAGGTCACAGCCAGGGACAGGAGTGGGAGGGGCCAAAGGCGAGGTCACAGAACAAGGACAGGAGTGGGAGGGGCCAAAGGCGAGGTCACAGCCAGGGACAGGAGCACAGACGATCCACCTGGAATCAGAAATCCCTCGGGGTGGGAAAGAGGTACGGCATGTGAATCGCACTGCACCAAACAGAGACATGATAAACCAAATAAAATAAAGCAATGGCAGATGGCAAGTGATGTAATTAAGATTGAAGGTGGAGAGAGGGGGGTTGGGAAAAGGATGCAGACCCGGGTTAGGGTAGGGTTTATTGTGAGTTAGGTAGGGGGTTAGTAGAAAAGGAAAGAAAGAGATGAAGGAGAGGGGGTTGTGGACTTGAGTATGTTGTGTAATGCAGTTGGGATTTGGTGGTCCCTTGAAATTAAAGTGAGTGCCATAGGACATAAAGTCCCTTAACGTGTATGTAGTGTGTGAGGGAAGGGTGGAAAATAAGAGGAATTCTTGAGGTGGAGGGAGATGGGAAGAGTTAGGGTAGGGGAGAGAGGAGGGGCGAAGAGTGAGCAGGAGCGAGTAGAGCCTGTGCGGCAAACCCCATCACAGCAGGTGAGGCAGAGGAGCAGTGAATTAAATATTCTCTGATTGCTAGCTAGTCTGGCAATAATCCTGTCCAAAGAGGAAGGTTTTAAGTCTAACTTTGAATGTAGAAACTGTGTCAGCCTCTCTTACATGAGCTGGGAGTTTATTCCATAAAACAGGAGCTTGTCAGATAAAGGCTCTACCTCCAACTGTGCTTTTAGAAATTCTAGGAACCATAAGCAGTCCTGCATTTTGTGAGCGAAGTGTTCTGTTTGGTTGGTAAGGCTCTATGAGATCTTTAATATAGGATGGGGTCATACCATTCAAGGCCTTATAGGTTAGCAGGAGGATTTTGAACTTGATTCTAGAGATTAAGAAATTAGACGATTGGCAGCAGAGCATCAGTGAGGCCTCCATGTCTCATCCTGGGAGGAGAGCCCTTCCATATCCTCTGCACCACCCCCTGCATCAGTGCCACAAGAACAGGAGCAGACAGGGAAGAGGAAGAGGAGGCAGAAGAGGATTCTTCAGCCAAGAGGCCACGGCGTGGCGGCCTATTCAGTCTGCTGGAGAAGGCAGAGAGGAGGAAAGGGCAAGAAGGGAGGAGAAGCGAGAGGAGAGGCTCTTAACTCTCTTAGAAAAATTGTAATTTGACTTGTTTTAATTAATCAATTTGCAAAAAAAAATTATTTGCATGTATTTTTAAAAATATAAGAACATTTTAACAATCTCAGGAATATTTTTATATTAGCATCAAAGGTCAATTTTTACAAATTCCTTTTATATTTAACATTTACTTTTCTGCATTTTAGCAATAGTCATGGTCCTGAAGAGCCGTTCATCTGACAGTTGGAGCTGACAGGAAACCAGAGATTTGTTCTCGCAGACGGACGCCACTTTGCTCATCCTGCTGGTTCCTGGTGTTGTCCTACTGCTGTGGCTCAACATCTGTGGGCTCCAAGCAGTCCCCTTCACTGATGCACAGATCATCACTGATGGTGCAGGATGGCGCTGCATTATTCTAACTGCAAAGGTTGGTTTTACTTTCAACGCCTCTAGAAATATTTCTCTCCATCTTGTCTTCATCATCTCAAATGTTCTCTCCACCACAGAGCGTGCCCTGGCGTGGTGTCGGTTGTAACGGGCCTCAAACACATTCCTCACGGGTTCCCTGTAGGGTGTCAGCAGCGTGATGGGATGTGCAATGCAGGGAGACCCACTATCACCCAAAATGATGAATCCTTCAGGTGGGTGTTTGATAAAAATTGGGCTGTTACGTAGAACCCATGAAGCATGGACTGAATTTGGACACCCACCAAAAATATGTAAAAATATGACATTAGAATCACATACAGCCTGCATTTGGAATGAATAAAAAAGCTTCCTGTTGAAATAACAAGCTGCATTTTCTTTTGGAGCCTTTATTCTTATGTGCCAGATGTTGATGCTCCCACGACCTTTTGGAAGGCAGCAGATCCAGCGAGCTGCTTAAATCCAGCAGCGACTAATGGCAGTTCATCCACACTGGAGACCAGCATGACGCTGCGCATCAGTTGGAGGATGTGGTCTGCTGTTCTGTGGACAATGTCACTCACAGTGGAGCGTGGCATGTCAAAGGCCCTTGCTACCACACGGTAAG
The DNA here is from genome assembly GCA_036245035.1 of Adrianichthys oophorus. NCBI lineage: Eukaryota > Metazoa > Chordata > Actinopteri > Beloniformes > Adrianichthyidae > Adrianichthys > Adrianichthys oophorus. The sequence continues at coordinate 22,617 of BSAI01004127.1, read as the reverse complement.
ATGTGCCACACGCCAGCCAGGAAAGGAACACCAGGACCTCAGTCTCCTGTGCCCACCCCAGAGTGTGAGGAACCTGAAGCTGATCCACCAGACGCTCTATGGTCCAGTGGGTCAACCCAAAATCCGGCCTGGTGTCAGACTGACCATAAGCATAGAGGGCCAGGACAGGTACCTTTATGTTGGCAGAGCAGGAGAGACGTGGAAGACCCTGTAAAATGTAATTATTAAATTAGGTTTTATTTTTGGAATGTTTCTGTTTATTATGATGGCTTACATTTATTTTGGAAGGTATTTATGAATGCTGGAAAATCCAGCCAGGTTGTTTTTATCATCAGAACACAGTACATTCATAAATTGTCTTTGTAATATGTTCACATTTATTAGGTTTTTACTTCGGCAAACCGGCAGAAGTCTAGGTGGTGGCGGTAATGCAACCATTCTGTTGTTTGTCAACCGCCATGTAAACAACACCCAAAGAAGAACGGCGACCAAAAAGTAGTGAGCACGGTGTCTTAATTGCTTTTAAAATCCAGGGCACTAGATTGTCCAGCACTATATAGTGAAACACTATATCGTTTTTTTTTAGTAGTTAGGGGTTAGGGCATGAATTCGGACACAGCTTCAGTTTCGGAATTGTAGATTCAGACCGCACTACAAAATGGCAAACACACTACACTAACTTTGTAGAGAGTTGTGAAGGAATTTGGACTCAATCATTGACTGCATATGGAAACTTGACTGACTTAACCTTGCCTTAACAGAAAGAAACTGATGGCTCCAATAAGCCAAAATTTCATAGCTTTTATTGACAAACAGCTTGACAATATTACCAAAAGTATTGGCTCCTCCATCCAAATGATCAGAATCAGGTGTCCTAATCACTTGACCTGTCCACAGATGTATAAAATCAAGCCTTCAGACATGCAGACTGTTTTCACAAACATTTGTGAAAGAATGTTTCGCTCTCAGTGAATTCCAGTGTGGAACTGTCATATGATGCCACCTGTAAAACAAATCCAGTGGTGAAATGTGCTCGTTCCTAAATATTCAGCAGCCAACTGTCAGCTATATCAGAACTAAATGGAAGAGTTTGGGAACAACAGCAGCTCAGCCACCAAGTGGTAGACCACATAAACTGATGGAGAGGGGTCAGTGGATGCTGAAGCTCATAGAGCAAAGAGGTCACCGACTTTCTGCACAGTCAACTGCTACAGAGTTCCAAACTTCATGTGACCTTCAGATTAGCCCAAGTACAGAACACAGAAAGCTTCATGGATGGGTTTCCATGGCCAAGAAGCTGCATCTAAGACACACATCACCAAGTGTAAAGCGTGGGATGCAGCGGTGTAAAGCACGCCTCCACTGGACTCTAGAGCAGTGGAGGAGACGCCTTCTCTGGAGTCATGAATTCAATTCAATTTTATTTATATAGCCCAATATCACACACTGTAAGAAAACAAACGTTGGTTTTACAGGAAAACGCTGGCAGCTGTGGTTACCAGCAAATTCCTGTAAAAAATACAGCAGCACCGTAGATTAGTTTACTGACACAATCTGTAAATTGATTTACGGTGAATGAAATCATGGCTGAATCACATTAAAAACTTATTAAGTCTACAAAAAACCCAGTTAATTTATATACAAACAGCTATGCAAAAAAAAACAAAATTTCGTGTATTTTTTCCATGTAATGATCGCTTATTGTGGATCACTAAAGGATACAATTAACAGGGAAATAAAGTCATTTTAACTAGTAAAACAGTCAAATTTTATATTTTAAAAGGAAATGTTCTGTACATTATACATATAATATATTCATAATATGCTGTATTTTTATGTTTTAATAATTAAGTTATTGTGGTAAATCTCAAAAACAACTTCAGAAAAGACAATAGACCAAAATATCACTTGACAAATTTATTTAACAGAAATTGTCAATAGTTGTAAAAACAAATGGATGAATTACAATCCACACGCTCACCGTCTAGAATGTCTGTCGTCTCAATGTGAAACATTTCTGCTAAAAAACAAAACAAGCAGGTGGCAAACTTGCTAGAAGAAAAAAATGTTTAGAACTTAAAATATACATTTTTTAAGTGCCTTTAACACAATATATATTGTGGCCTTAACAAAGAAACAGAAAATTAGTGTGCTTTTAAGACTTAAAAAAAATAAAACTGGAAAAAAAAGGGCCTCAAACATAATACACATTGTGCATATAGACCAAAAACCAGCAGTATACCTCTTAAACAAAGTTGGAATTCAGAGTCCATCTTTAGGCTTAACGCCACTCGTAATTGGAGAGGTCCTGTATCAGGGTGAGGACTCGAGGGTTCACGTTGAGACGACGCTTGGAGCTTTTCTCTACTTTGGTGCCTTTTTCTGGGTTCATTGCAAAAAAAAATAACACCTGTAGAAGAAAAGAATATTAGGCATCTTAATTGATCAGTTATGAGAAATAAATACAAACAAGACAATACACATACTACCGGTTTGGAAAGTGTACCATTTTGATTGTTTTTGAAACAATTCTCTTCTGCTCAATAATGATCTGTTGATTTGATCCAAAATACAGCAAACACGGTTTTATTTTGAAATATTTTTACAATTTAAAATAGCTTTCTACTTCAGTATATTTTAAAATGCAATTTGTTTTTTGCGATTCAAGGCAAAATACTCTCTTCATTACTCTAGTCCTTAGAATTGCACAATCCTTCAGAAATCCTTCTAATGTGCTGATTTGCTACTCAAGAAACACTTATCAATGTTAAAAACAGGTGTGCACAATTTTTCAGGAATATGTAATCAATAAAGTTAAAAACAACAGCATTTATTTGAAATATAACAGTATCACAATGTTACAAAAGCTTTCTATTTCCAATAAATACTGTTCTTTTGAATTTTATATATAAAAACATGAGAAACTTAACAATGATGCTCAAGAAACATTTGATTATGAAATAATTATTTTAGAATGATTGGTAAAGAATCATGTGACTGAATTTTGAGCATTTTTGTGATGCTCAAAATTCAGCTATGCATCACAGCAATAAATTACACTTTAAAATATATTAAAGTAGAAAATGTATTTTGCATTTTACCAATATTTCAAAATATAACAACTTTTCGTACTTTTATTAACATAAACGCAGCGTTGGTGAGCAGAAGAAACTTCCTTCAAAAACAATAAAAGTATAGTTTCCAAACCCAGAGGCAAGACCAAGAGTCAGACCCAGACTATAATCTGACTCTAAGATCGACTCCAGGTTCCGGAGTCCCAGGTCTGAGAAATGAGTGTTTACTCACCTTTGAAGAAACTCCAAAGTTGAAGCCAGCTCAGATGGATAGTGAATATTAAAACAGTAGTAGCTCCCAAACATCAGGCACAATGCAGAAATGAAGGAGGAGATGTTTGTGTTGATAAGGTTCCGATCCAGACTCAGCATGTACCTTGTGGAGGAATAGCAGGACTGTCCTATAAACAAATTATTTAATAGGTTATATTAATAAGTGCTGCACTCACCTGACAAATTATATAATACAGTGCAATTAAAAAAAAACAACAAAAAAAAAACAAAAAGATATGAAGCAGACTTACCACAGACAATGATAATGGGTGTCAGAGGCATCTGTTCCAGTTGGACCTCTTCTGCCAGACATGTATCTTCTACATGGAAGAACATGGACTCCTCCTCCTCATCAAAGTAGTTGAGCAGAAGCAGGATCATCTCTATCACATCAACTTCTTGCTCTTGTTGACACCAACTGTGGTCATGTAGTCGAGAAGCCTTTTTTTCCTTTCAAATCCAAATTGCGCATGAATGTCTCCTTGAGGTCAATCCCAGTGAGTTCCATAAAGTGGACCGACATGCCAAGTTAATCAAACCAAAACGGCCACTGCTCTCTAAGGCATTTGATACTTTTTCCCTTGTTGACATGTTGACGCTGTGTGAAAAATGTGGACTTCATTAAACATTTTACCTCCTCTGGATTGGCATCAGAATGTTGAAACATCTCCTTGAGTTTTTCCATCTTTTGCTGCTGGCTCTCTGGAGTTTCTTCAAGAGGCAGGAATTTTACATTCCATTTAATGCATCCATAAGTGTCCTGCATTGCAGCTCTCTCTTCTAATGGTATCTCATCTGTTTAGTCCAAGTCATCAGTCTGATGTTTCCTTTTTCTTATTTTGGGTGTTGAAGTGCGCCTCGCATTTTCAATTCTGTTTTGCAACTGTTTGACAAGGGAATGGTAGCCTGTTCCAATAACATCACCCTCTATTACATCTTGGAGAGAACTGGGATATTTTGCCACCATTTTTGTTGCAACGTCAGTTGACTGCTTTTTACCTAAATTAGGGCATTTTTGCATCATCTCAGTCACAACAATCCGGACCATTTGCCTCCTTAGTTTTGTGCCAGGTCTTTTCCCCCTCTCTAAAGCCTGCATCACTTCCTCAGGAAATTTACTCCATGGTATTTCAAAGTTGACATCCCACTGTGTGTCAAGTCCTCGGCTGTTGGAGGAGCTTGACGTTGAACTTTGGGGTGAAACAGAGAGCGATGGCAGCAATTGGGTAGGTGAGGTTTCTACAGATGATAGTGAACTCTTCTCAGGACTGTGGTCTTTTAAATGTCAAAAAAGAAAAAAAAAAGATTGATTCATACTCTAAAATATTTCACAATGTCCATGTCTGCTTTAGATTTTAAAATGTTGTATGGCAGTGTAAATTGTTTACTTACATTTCCGTTTCCAAGCAGACAGAAGCTTTCTGGCTTCTACAGGTCTTAATGCCGTCATCAAATCAGCCTCTGTTACAAAGCGCAGATCATCAAATGACTCTACTCCAATGGACTGCAAATGCTCTACCAGGATGCTTTTGTTTACTGCTTGCAGTTGCGGTAGGACTTCCATGATGGCAACATCTAGGAAGGTTTGCTCCAAGTCCGTCAGTTTTGAAGACAAAATGGCACCTTCAAAACCAAACAAAACAAAATATCCAGGAAATATATACTTTACAGACACTTAGAGCAGGGACATGCATGAGGCAACATATTAATGTCAAATTATTTACAGTAAGAAGTGAGCTATATGGACTTTATTTTTCCACAATACTGTGTTTTAGTGGAATTACTTGGTATCCATCAAGAATGTATGATACCAAAGGATAGAAGTCAGGCAGGTCATTAATGTTGATACACTGTAACCCAAGACTGTCCTTTGTCTAAGAATACAGATGGTATTCTGAGAGGAAGGTGCCTTTGTGGACATCCATCAAAACATACACAGATGTGTCGTTATGAATCAAGATGAGTAGAAGTTCACCAAATTCCATATACTCATCATTTCTGCACACAAGAAACTGTCCTTTTTTATATGCAGTGCCTTTGTACTGAATGTTTGCTGTAACTGTGGTATTGCTTTCTCAAAAGGCCAACTTCCTGACTGCATGTTTAATTGTGTTATTGTAGAGGTCGGGATAAAATGCACAGCTGTCCTTCACTTGCAGTAGTTTACTGCACTCCTGCCCAGCTAAAAGATATGCCTGATACATCTGATGACGCTCTGACAAAGTTTGACAAATGTTTTTGAAGTTTTTCAAGTGTCTGGCACATCTTTTAAAATAACTGTGCTTACTTTCAGACCTAAGTGTCCATAACCTAATCAATGGGCCACATTTCAAGATCAGTGCTGGATAATGGCGCAAAAAGTGGTGCTTGGGTTTTAGTTGCACTTCAGGAAACAACATCTTTTTCAACTACAAATATTCTTGGATTAAAATGTCAAGATATGCTAAATTGGACAAAGAAATGTTCTGAGCACAAACAAGATCCACAATGTCCTTTAGTTGTAAAGCTAACTGCCATACCTTATCCTCATGATTTTGCACCTTGTCACCAATCAAAACTGGAAGCAATCTCAAAAGGTTCCAGTTTTGAATGACTTGCCCTGATAACTTAGCTCTGTCCGGCTTGACCGGACATGGCTTTGTGAGTGCTTCAGATCCTTTATACTTTAATGGGAAGGGAGATGGGAAGGGTTAGGGTAGGGTAGGGGAGAGAGGAGGGGCGAAGAGTGAGTAGGAGCGAGCAGAGCCTGCACGGCAAACCCCATCACAGCAGGTGAGGCAGAGGAGCAGTGAGTTAAATAATCTTTGATTGCTAGTTAGCCTGGTAATAATCCTGTCCAAAGAGGAATGTTTTAAGTCTAACTTTGAATGTAGAAACTATATCAGCGTCTCTTACATGAGCTGGGAGCTTATTCCATAAAACAGGAGCTTGGTGGCTAAAGGCTCTACCTCCAACTGTGCTTTTAGAAATTCTTGGAACCACAAGCAGTCCTGCATTTTGTGAGGGAAGTGTTCTGTTTGGTTGGTAAGGCTCTATGAGATCTTTAATATAGGATGGGGTCATACCATTCAAGGCCTTATAGGTTAGCAGGAGGATTTTGAACTTGATTCTAGATTGAACTGGGAGCCAGTGAAGTGAAGCTAACACAGGAGTAATGTGTTCTCTTCTGCTGGTTCCTGCTAACAATCTAGCTGCTGCATTTTGAACAAGCTGAAGACTTTTTAAAGAACTTTTAGGACACGCTGCTAGCAAAGAGTTACAGTAATCCAGCCTAGATGTAACAAATGCATGGATGAGTTTTTCAGCATCGCTTCTAGATATGTGATATGTGAGCCTTAAATGATAAATCCTGGTCAAATTAAACCCCCAGGTTTCTAACTGTGGGATTGGAGGCTATATTTACACCATCCAGGGAGACCATCCGAACAGGTAGGGCATCTCTGAGGTATTTTGGGCCTAGGATAATGACCTCAGTTTTTTCTGGGTTCGAAAAAAAACCCTTGTTTCCCTCTTTCGTATCAAAGATGTCTTAAGAGGTTTTGGGCCGTGCTAAAACCCAACTCCATCCCATGGGATAGCTAGTAAAGCTTCCTCCTTGGAAAAGTGGGCAGTGTTGAGACCTTTTATGGTTTATCAGATGTTATCTTGGAGGACAAAATGGTGGGAATTGTCATCAGGTTGCAGTAATTGTGCGTCATGACTGCATTCCAGTACCACTTCATTGTGCATCATGTGATCTCGGTGTACATGATGGCATAGTGCTTCATAACCAATCAGCAATGGTGGTGGGATTTTACAGGCCATTCCCACCAGCCACTTTCATCAAGGAAGAAGAGGGAGGGAAATTCCCCTACCATGAAAGAGGTACTTCTTTTTAGAATAACAGAACTTGTTGACAATGCATCCTTTCCTCTCAATCATGTGTGCTAAACCACATTCCTGTATTTGTAAGGACATTGTTGCCAACACAGTTTTTATGATCACTCCAGATCTTTCTTCAGAAACAAATTATATTTGTTCTAGTTACAGTGGAGAGGACAAAACCAAGGGGGAGGAAAAACAACCATTTGGGAGGAGGTTGGGCAAGTGAAGACTTTCCTCTCTCGGGCAGCCATGAGGTCATAAGCTGGTAAATATATTTTTAAACTGATTTAGCTGTTTGTTTTTATGTGCTAATATATGTTGTGCTTGAAGTTTGTACAGATATCTTTACCATCCAGGCCATTGGCTGGAACAAGCGGAAGGTTGAACAGCTTGACCAGCAGCACTGGGAGTGTGGACTGGGATGCTGGAATTGTTGAAGCTCTTCATCACAGAGGATCACCCAGCATAGTGAGTAAAACTTTTTCTTTTTTTTAATGCCAAGAGCTTTTTGAACTTATTGGTCTCTTCATGTCATTGTTAGGCAGCACTGAGGCATTGACTGAGCAAATATATGAGGGGGTTCTGTGTCTGCTAAAAAGAAATGACAGAAGTTCACGCTCAGCAGGATGTAGCTCGCACTTCATCCAGCATTTTTTGAGCTCAAGCATGGTGTTTAGGTGACTCCTCCACAGATGAGGACAGCTTGGACAGTAGTTCCTCAGATGAAGAACTTTGATCCCCTCACACAGTCACCCTCGAGCATTAATAAACTGTAATAGTTGACCATTAAATTCCCTTTTGCATGAAACATGGGACTTTATGGTGCTTTACATTTGAAGTTGCTCAATTTAAAAGGAATGACAAAAACATGTTGCTGTTGTTATGAACTAGATATTTTTCATCCATTTTTCAGTAACTCTATATGTTTCTCACGTTTGTACAGACAAACAACCTTTGATTTTATAAACAGTTTTCATTCATCTATTCCGTTTTATCACGGGGTTGCCGGAGCCTAACCCGGCTACTCATGGGCGAAGGCAGGGGACACCCCTGGACAGGTCGCCAGTCTGTCGCAGGGGCCACAATAACACACACACTCACATCCACTCCTAGGGATAATTTAGAGTGACCAATGAACCTAAAAAGCATGTTTTTGGACGGTGGGAGGAAGCCAGAGTCCCTGGAGAAAACCCACACATGCACGGGGAGAACATGCAAACTCCACACAGAAAGGTCCCCCATTGGTGACACTGTTTCAAGTCCCCCACCTGGGACTTGAACCGGGGGCCTTCTTGCTGTGAGGCAAGAGCGCTAACGCTAACCACTGCGGTGAACTATGTCTGGGCAGGATGAAGCCAGAGGAAACTCTGGTGGAGGCCCACAGCGGTCCTGACATGCAAATCGGTTGTCCGACCTGGGTATAGGAGCGACAGACTAATCAAACCATCTAGTAGCTGGTTCCCTCCGAAGTTTCCCTCAGGATAGCTGGCGCTCGAAGTCTCGCAGTTTTATCTGGTAAAGCAAATGACTAGAGGCCTTGGGGCAATCGATCTCAACCTATTCTAAAAATGTAAATGGGTAAGAAACCTGGCTGGTGGGCTTGGAGCAAGGCCTGGAATTAGAGCCACCTAGTGGGCCACTTTTGTAAGCAGGGATAAACCGAAAGCCGGATTAAGGCGCCTGATGCCGACGCTCATCAGACCCCAGAAAAGGTGTTGGTTTATATAGACAGCAAGACGGTGGCCATGGAAGTTGGAATATGCTAAGGAGTGTGTAACAACTCACCTGCTGAATCAACTAGCCCTGAAAATGGATGGCGCGAGAGCTAGGCCGTGACGGGTAGGAGGGCCGCAACGGTGCGCACAGAAGCCTGGGGAGTGAGTCCGGGTGGAGCCGCAGCAGATCTTGGTGGTTTATAAACAGTACATCGATATCAAATGTTGCTCTAAAATCCTATCTCGAGTTAGCTTATTTTATGACCTTGTTTTAGATTGTACTTTAAAAAGACTATGAGGAAGGAATTGTAATTTCCATGTTGAAAGTTGCTGCACACTATTTCAGTATACAGCTGAAGTCTGGTGGGTTTTTTTGTTTTATTTTCCCATTCAGCTCCTCACCGCTTCTGCCTGTGACAAACTGGTTCCAACAGATCCGACCTTCATCACCAGCTTGTCCAGCTTTTTTCTCTGCTTATGTGATGAAACTGCTGCTCCATCATAGAAGATGGCCGAGGCCTAACAGCTTGTTCAGTTGGCCTCCTCCATTCCAAAACATGGTGATGTAATACAGGTATGAATAAAATGGGCTTCTAAATTTTGAAAATTGATATTTGAAGAGGTCTTCAATAAAGGGTGCTGTGACAGACTGAGTGGATGTCATACATACAGTGTTTGTTTCCCTTTTGAGATTTTTGGGGTGGGAGGCAATTGTTTTGGGGTGACAAACACCTCATTTTGTGTTATCACTGTGTCCAATGCGCCTTACACATTGGAATAAACATGTCCCTTATTGCCCTTGTGACAGACTTTCCAGGGGTGTCCCCTGCCTTCAGCCATGAGTGGCCGGGTTAGGCTCCAGCAGCCCCGTGACCCCGAAAGGGATAAAACGGTTTAGAAAATGAATGAATGAATGAACATATCCCTAATTGATTGTGAACTAAGTTTACCTGCTTATCACCACAAGTCAAAGGAAGAAACGGTTAAACTGATTGATTGATCTGGTTTATTTCAAGCATCAATTGTGGACAATGCAGGACAAAAAATTACACAGATTTATCAAACTTGTTACAGAGATAATGTAATGCACTGATTAAAAAAAAAACAAAAAATAACAGACACACTTCAGTCACATGTGATTAATGAAATATAGTGATTATTAACTAAATTCAAGTAGAGTTTGATTGATTGCTTTAAAAGGAGTCACATAAAGGAGAGTTATATAATCCCACCGCTATAGTCACTTTATTTTATAGTTTTAAATAGTTTTCATAATCAAGTTCTGATCAGATCAAGTGCAGCTTTTTTCAAGAAACAAGAGTGTTTCATCCTTTCGGTAAAAAGTAACATGAATCAAATATCGTGACAGATATGTAATACTCGTCATCAGAATACAATTCATATGTATTCAGATATCATTCTTACATTGTAGATCATGTTTTCAAGTAACAAAGGAGTGTTTGATTGTCCTCTGAAAGACTTTTTTTTTAGTATACATTAATGAGTCACACTTTAGGTAACCAATATGTAATAATCATTGATTATCATCATAACACATAATTACAGTAATCCAGTAATCATTGCTACATATTGCAGATCAAGTAGCTTGTTTATTGTAATTAAAACATTTCAGTAATCAATCAGTAATCATCATATTATTGCACATTACACAGTGTAATACTCATTGGTTGTAATTAAAAGAGCTTTGATCATTTCACCACAATGGTGTGCTGGGTAATTGGAAGATTCAAGACTTTTTCCGGTGGGCCGCTGCTCCTTTGGGCTGCCAGTGAGTAAGAAAAAAATGGAGCCATTTTGGTCCAAGTGTACTCCGCTGCAGGTAACATGGTGGATGGGTCATTGTATCCCAAACGGAAGTTCTTTTTTTTTGTCCTGAAGGGCGGGAGTTGGCAATCTCGAAACGGAATTTGTGCTTTTGTTAATGTTAATTTTAGTTGTACTTTAATTTTATTAGAAATGTTTTAATGTAAAATGTATTATTATAATTCTAAGGTGTCGCTGGATAAGCAGTAGGCCTGTAGTTATGGAAGTGAACGTGACTCATATTTCAAAATAAAAGTTTATAGTGGATATGCTTTTTCATTTTCACAATGTATCTGCATCAGGTGAAAATAAAATGAAAACTCAATTCTCCAAACGGCTTTTTCTTTTTCTTCACATTTGCTTTCGTTTGTAGTGTTACGATAATTGTGGTATTGCAATCAAGATGGCGTACAAACCTCAATTGAGCAAAGGGAAAACAATGTTCATCTCCAGAGAAATGAATGGTTGCTGCGTTTACACTAGATCAAATGTAAACATGTTTGTTCAGGCGACTCCTAATATTTCTATTAATGAAAGCAAAAACTTCTAAACTGTAAACTAATATCCTGAGCTGGCACAATGGATTTATCTCAATATGAATTACACATTGAATAAAAAGCTATCGACTTATTACATTTATTGCTTTGAAGGAGGAAAAAAAACCCACAAAGACAGAGGCGCCCAGCTGCAGATGAAACTGACATTAAACACGTGCATCTTGATTCATTTCAATGCTGCACTTGAAGATATCCTGACAGAACTCAATGGACTCAATCATGGTCGTCTTCTGATCTGCTGGAAAACAAAGCTTCAGGAGGTCTTTCCAGACATTTGACATCTCCTTCTGGAGCACATTGTTAAGTGTTCATAAATATTAAATTCATGATGTAAAACTCCAGAACCATCCTGCTGCAACATGGATATCAGCCTACCTTTGAAGACCAAGTTTTCTTCATGATTCCATCATTTATACAACATGAAGAACCTGAAAAGAGCACCAGTTTGAAATAAACTTTTTTTATAAACCAAATAAAACAAGGTAAAGCTACAACTGCTGTCAAAAAAATAGTAAAAATAAACATCAACAATAAACTTTTAAAAAAGAATAAAACAAAGACGAAAAAGAATTCAAAAATGCTGCTCTGGTCCAGGAGAATTTCTGCCTGCAGCCCCGTCTTCCCCTTTGCATCCATCCTTCTTTATAGTTGATACATGCATCGAAAGATAAAATCAACAGATCACTTACTAAAAAAGGATTGGGAAACAGCATTGTTAGACAATGCTAATGTACAGCCTAAAGACAAGTTTTATATGTATCTACAGATCAAATATAGGAAGAAAAACAGCTCTCCTCTGTGGAAAAAGAACTTTTTAAAAATGTTTCTATTTTTTTCCTCTATTTTGAATACTGTCTCTGTCTGTTCCTTTTGCAAAACAGGTTTGACATTCACAAACTCCACATAAAGCCATCACATTTTCAAATGCAAATGATGCATGGCTGAACTATTATATCAAAACATTATTAACATTATATCTCAAAACGTGTTAAAAACAACTGGAAAATTAAGTAAAAAAAAGAGCATTTACCCTGAAAATTGGTGCAGTCGTATCAAACTCAGTTAAACATGATAGATAATTGTGGGGGTGCTCATTCTGCGTGAGAGTTCTTTACTGAAATAATTACAGAGCCATAAAAATCTGAAAGTTATTTGAAAAATACTATTTGAATAAAAAGGTGAAACAAAATGCATTGTTTTATGGAATTTTTAAAGAAAATAAAAAGGTATTATATTGTAAGGTAATTTATTGTGTATTTAATGCAATAAAATCACATGCAAGTAATGTGACATACAATCTAAAGATAATAATGAACACCCATTTGTGAATTACTTAATTTGTTCCTTAATGCACATAAAGTTTATTATTCTCAAATATGATAATATCAATATTATTAATAATAAACTGCATTGTGTTCTGTTTTGATAATCTGTTTTCTGTGGGACAGTAAACTGTTTTAGGTCATTGCCCTACTCTCACTCTGTAATTAGGTATTTCAAAAATAGGTCTATATTGTGGCTGCACGGTGGCGCAGTGGTCACCTCACAGCAAGAAGGTTCCCGGTTCAAGTCCTGGCTGGGGAACCTTTCTGTGTGGAGTTTGCATGTTCTCCCCGTGCATGCGTGGGTTTTCTCCGGGTACTCCGGCTTCCTCCCACCGTCCAAAAACATGCTTCATAGGTTAATTGGTTACTCTAAATTGTCCCTAGGTGTGAATGTGAGTGTGCATTGGTGTGTGTTTGTGGCCCCTGCGACAGACTGGCGACCAGTCCAGGGGTGTACCCTGCCTTCGCCCATGAGTAGCCGGGTTAGGCTCCGGCAACCCCGTGACCCCGAAAGGGACAAAGCGGATTGGAAAATGAAGGTCTATATTGTGTAAAGCATTAGTAAAAGTTCTCTCAGTGAAAACATTGACTGTGAAAACAGTAATAACAATAAAGTGAAAATATGTCTATGGGTTTAAAACAGACTCATTCTTTAACTAAGCTAACGCTAACATGGACTTTTGAATTATTCAGATAGAAGAACTTAGTGGAAAAAGTAAAAAATGTATCATACAGAACAAAGTGTTTGAAATTTATCAAGAAAAACTTATTAGGCGTCTACTCCTTCAAATAGCCATTGTCATAGAAGGTTTTAGCAAGAAAACACAGTTGGTTTATAGAGAATTATTAACACACTGTTTAAGATGTCGGATGTCTTTCCTAAAAAAAAAACAAAAAAAACACGAAGAACCATTTCCGCCTACGACCTTCAGTGGATATCCACCCACCATGACGTATCCATCCGCCATCACATGCCTGCAGCTGGGTGCCTTTCTTTCGGTCTGCCACTGTAGCAGGTGGCAAAGTCATTTCACTATAGTATGGAAAATCATTATAAACACTTATCAAGCCACAACTTAATGTAAACCCTCAGATATAGTTAAAGATAATATAATTAGAAAATTTGTGTCATCAAATGTTGCGTTTGCTTCTCATTGTTGCTGCTCAATGCTGCTGTGGGTGCTGGAACGCACCATTTCACCTGCTTGAACACCCCTCTGAAATCGGTTTAGTCCAATGCTTCCCCAGTAGCAGCGCGCGCTCCACTGTTAGGTAGAAAGCTAGCGGTTCTAACGTCAGTGCATCCTCACAGAGGAATGGCTTCCCATTAGAATAGATGAAAAAGATCAGGTGGAGCTGAAAAAGCCGGATTAAAAAAGCAAGAAGGTGCTTCTGGAAGAGAATAACAGACATTTCAAAATAAAAGTCATTGCTCTTTCATTTTCACAATAAAACTGCGTAAGTTGACTCAAAAATAAAATGACATTTCAATCCTCTGAACGGCTTTTTCCTCTCCAACACCTCTCATTCTGTAACTTCATTAACATGATAAAGAAAATCTCATTTCACATTTCAAATTCAAAAAGTTCTGTAGTAAATGTGTACCAAAATTTCTTAGAAATATCAAATTTGAAAATTAAAATAGATTAACAGAAATGCTTTTTCATTTTTACAATGTAACTACAGTACTTGGCTCTTCAATAAAATGAAAAATCAATCATCCACATTGTATTATATGTTCATCTATTACTGTTGTAAAGTATTTTTTAAGTGTGCATATAAAGGCTGCAATAAGATAGATTAGGATCACAGAAGTAAGATATTCAAACTTCAGTTCGTGTTAAAAATGTAATACGAAAAATAGGTTTTAATTCTTGTCAAAATGTCACTTGCTCCGCTGGGTGGAGACTTTAGTTACAGCGTTAGCATTAGCATGACCAATCGCAATTTTACACGAAAGAAGATGAGAGCACTGATGTCATCTGGGAACTTCAAGTTGAAACAGATTGTTGAGACTTGTTTTGCGCAGCGAGATTTGAATACGATTGTCATTTTAATTGTGTCACAGAATGAGCAGTGTTGAAAACGCAGTTTGGAGTATTCATTTCTCATTTTATTTAAGTGTTACATGTACTTTTTATTGCATGTTTTATAGCCTCAGCCTAACTGGAGTAGTGGTAGGTGAAAAAGAGTGTAATGTTCATTTCCACTTGGTATGTGTGTGTATGTAACTTTTTATTTATTGTCATTTTCAGTGTAAACATAGCATATCAAATTTAGGGCTGTGCATTGTTACTTAGATGGTGGTTCAATTCACAATTCCTTTTTCAATGATGCTGTTTAATATTTCTCAGACTCTCTTCCCGTTGTTATTATTTTCATTCAGTAGATTATTGTAGTACACTTTTGTACTGTGCCGTGTTATATCAGTTAGTTTTTAGACTTGTATCTCTGTTCACTTTCTCTTGACCTTTGTTTTAAGATATTTTTTTATTGAGATTATTTTTCTTTTTACAAGCATTTTGTAAACCAGTAGCTAACCAAGGACATTTGGTAAATTTGTTCTTGAATTGATGAATTGGACAGTTTTTGTAACAGAGTGAGCTAAATATTTCTAAAAAACGTTCCTAAGCAGTGTCCACATCTTTCTCTCTGTACACAGAGTTCCAGTTCTGTCTGGATAAGTCATTATTAAAGGAGGTCATTGTTTTTTTTTTATTTCTTAACCTTTTGTAGACTGGTTCTTTTATTATTTTCTTGTTGTCACCTTGGTATCAAATAGTGTGAAAACTGGTAAATGATCAGTTATGTCACATATCCTGAGTCCACTCATATGAGTGTTTTCTATATTATTAGTAAATATATTATCAATCAGAGCAGCACTGTGAGCAGTGATTCTGATGGTCTTATTATGGTTGGATAGAAACTCATACTGTACATTCTGCTGATAAAGTCATCTGTTGCTTTATGTTTGCTGGGGTTTATCAGATCTATATTCAGATCTCCACAAATAAAGTTTTGTTATGTTGAGAGGGAAACATTTTATCCATCCAGTCACTGAACACTTCTAAGCTTGACCCTGGTGACCTCTATATGCAACTTAGAATGACATTCTTCCCTGATTCATTACAGATTTCAATTGTGAAACATTCCAGTATTCCATCCACTGCAACTGACATTTGATCAATTACTGTAAACTTCTTATTTTTTGCTCATAGATTGCGACTCCTCCACCTGGTTTGTTTACTCTGTTTACATAATTAAGTTAATAGTTTTCCAATTCAAAATCAGTGTCCTTGTTGCAGCTGAACCAAGTTTCTGATATGTTATGTTATGATGTTAAAGGAAAATCTCAGATTCTGTAGATAATCCTTTATGTCTCCAAAGCTGGTCTAGATCAGGAGTCAGGTTCCAGAGTATGAGGTAAGATAGCTGTCTAAAAGAAATGTATTCATAAAGACAGTTGTATTTTGCACACAACTTTGCAGAAAACATATGAATACAACCTTAAGTTTTACGTTTGACATGTCTGTTTTGAACTTTTCTTTGTCTTGAATAAGAATTTCTCCTGTCAAATCACTGTCAAAAATACATCACGGGGTCACAGGCATAAACAGATAGTCCTGGAGCATCAATTCTTCCAACTGGGCATGTGTGATAACAATTATTTATTAAAATAAAATAAAATTGAACTTTTAGGAATTTTATTGATCCAATAATGAGAACATTATCTTGATAGCCATAGCTCTGTAGAAAATTGGATAATATAGATCAAAAACAGAGATCTCCAGACTCATTTTCTGGTTTTCAGGCTCCAACAGGTGATCTTGTAAACAATGCAGCAGAGGGTGATTTTAGAACCAGAAGTGGGAAACAGCCTAGAAAGACGTAGCAGACATACGACTCCACTCATTCAGTGTAAAATCAAAACATTTCTGCTGAAATTAGTTGATAATCAGAGGATAAAAGAACCAAAACTGCCCGGCTAAGGGATCCCCCACGCTAATATGCCGCCGCTGGCCGGTGTTGTGCCGAGGTACGTTCCCTCTGCCAGAACCACGTCTGAGACTGGGGACACAAATTCTGGCAGGAGAAACGTATCTATGCACACAACGGCAGCAGCAGAGAGACAGGGATCCTCTGCCGCCTGCTCGGGCGATTTTATTTTCTTTAATCATTCTGTTTTCAACATTTCATTATCATTAAACATTAACATAAAAAAAAAGCGGCAGGACATGGCTGTTTATATCTTTCTTTCCAGCAGAGCAACAGTAACAAGATCATTTCCCTGCCAGGGGAACAATAACATTCTAAAAAGTTTCATTCTATCATGCTCATTCAGTTGAATCGATGTTTATGGCTGTGACCCCGTGATGTATTTTTGACAGTGATTTAACAGGAGAAATTTGTTCATTCATTCATTTTCTATACTCGTTTTGTCCCCTTCATTTTGTCCCTTTCGGGGTCACAGGGCCGCTGGAGCCCAACCCGGCTATGGACGAAGGCAGGGGACACCCCTGGACTGGTCGCCAGTCTGTCGCATAGTCACACCAACACACACTCGCATCCAATGCCTAGGGACAATAGATTTATTTATTTTATTATTTTAAACGTGTTCTGTACAAACTTGTCCTGACTGATCTGTAGACAGGAGCAAGTGGTGAGTGGCAGGGTGAAAACAAGACACAATAGCTATGTTTAAACTGAGGAGTTGCCGAGTACTGCACCAGAGAAGGTAATGAACTGGCAGTGAATACTGGAGATGGTCTATCTTAAATAGTAGTCCATAGATGATGGCAGGATAGCAGGCAGTCCTATCTGACAACCTGAACCCAGGAGCACCATTACAAACAGGATCAGGGAAACTGGTGCTTCCTTTAGTGGAGAAGAGAGGAAAGAGAGAAGTGATTGCACTCATAGCACATCAAACTGTATTACTCATCAGTGATGGGTGGCCAGCGTTTTGAAATGCTCTGTCTTAACTGGGATATTGACATTTCACTGTAAATCACAGTGTGTCCTACGTCAGTGCAGAGACGAGGGGGCACACTCAACAGGTCCTTCAGGAAGGATTCTTCATGGCATGGGACTGAAAGGCGGGGAGTGGAAAGACTACAGGCGGAAATTAGCTACATTTGCTATAACCTGGCACAACACATCTTTTTATGTTTCACGTGATCAATGTTCTTTAGTGCATTGACCCTTCTTTTAATTGAATAAACTGTAAATTCTAAATTGACACGTGGGAGACAGTGAAAACTGACAAGTGGACCGACCGACATAAAGAGACTGAAACATTAGTCAGATTAACAGATAGGTAGACTAACAGCAAACTAGAAATGTATTATTATTGTTCTGGTTATTGAAGATGTTCAGTATAGTCGGGACATTTGTTCAAGTAACAAAATGTATGGTGACCTGTTAATAGAACATCTGTTTGGAGTAAATAAAATGTGTAAAATATTTGGTTTGCTTGTAGTGAATAGGCAAGGCTTTTTTACCACTGGTATGCATTTCTGGAAGCATTTTTTTTAGAAAATGAACACCAAACATTTTATAGTGAATAACAGGTTATCAGACTTGTTTTAGGTATTTCCTTATGGATAATTCTTTACTCTTTACAATAAGGTTCTATTAATCCTTTCATAGTTATTACTAAGGACTTAGCTTTTGAGGTTTTGACACATTTGTAGAGGGTTATGTCAAGCTAAAATCATTAAGTAAAACCATACTTGCCTTTTGTTTCTTAACTTCAAACAATCACAATGACTACTTCAGACATTAGGGCTTTACATCTATGTTCACTAATATGTTGTTGATGCATACATTACACTAAGCAATTGCATGGTGAAGCTTTTATTAATGCTTTATTATGCATTAAGCAAAGTTGAACAATAAACATTTGTGAATGAATGCATTAAATAATACACTTCGTAATGCAACAAAATGCATGAAGGTGTCTGTTAACATGTTATGTCATTGTCAAATAATGCTTGTTATGCAATACCTGTTGTTAATAAAGGGTACCCTATTATAAAGTGTTAGCAAATATCTTTAGGTGTTTTTGTTTAAAAAGGTTGGGCAGTGAAGCTCTGAGGTTAAGAAGTCTGTAGCCTTCTGCAGCAGCTGGTAAGTGATCCTCCTGCAGTCTAACACTGTGTTGACTCAGTGTGTCTGCACTACATTTCTGTATTTAGATCTTGAGAGAGCAGGCATCCCATAACACAAACTGGGGGTGATTTATTGCAGCAGACAGCCAGTGTTTTCATTGTCAAGAGGCTGGTAATGGGAGCCAAATGAAGAATGAAAGAAGCAGTGTTGAGTGTAGGAAGTGGAGTGAGGAGCGCTGCGGGAATGTGCTGTTCTTTTCTGTCACTCTTCAAACTGGCTTCCTCTGCACAGCTCAGCACACCTCCACAGGACCTGGACTCGGCCAAACGTCCCATTCAGCTGGCTGACAGCAACACCCCCCCAGCAGATTAAAGGAGATGGTTTGTTAAGCAAAAAAGGGTATTGGGTGGGCTGTTGTCTACTCCTGAAGTGGGATTAAAAGTCAATTTTAGGCCTAGTCTGAGAGTTTTGAGTTTGTACAGATTTGTTCACAAACTGCACATGTCTGTGTGGTCCCAGAATACTGCACCCCCTTTATCTCCTGCAACCTTTTCTTATCTGGAGCCTTTCTCACCTCAGGCAACCCCTTTATGGGCTGTAAGGGGGACAAAGTCAGGCTTTAAAACACTTCAGGACAACTCAATGAAAAAAAGAGCTCAGGTGAGGTGGTGGCCCCGCTTCAGCGTAGGATTTACAAATAGCTATTCAGAGTTTACCTCCAGCATTTTCTACTGACACTTCAGAGTCATATTTCCCCAGATCTGTGATGCTGGATGCAAGCTGCTTGATTTACCTTAAAATATTGCTAGACCAACTGCACAAGTGTTTGGAGCTGAGAAGAAGTTGACTTTTCACTCACTGTGGCAGATGCCTCTGCCGCTTCAGTGAGAAGCTTGAAAAACATCTTTGCTAATGTATTACTGCTTTGGAGGATGTACACATTCAAGCTGGTAAACATCAACATAGATATTTTTGTTTCTTCAAAATCATCTAGAATGTTTTTCCACTGTATAAACTATTTACCTTCTTCCCACTTTGTTATCCTGCAGGCACTTTGTGGTCAGAGGACATGATCACAGTAAAGACGGTTTATGACTGCAGTTTCCTTGGTGGGTAGAATGACTTAAACTTGATATATAAATGGCAGCTGAATTAACCTCATTTGGTTGCATGAATTGCAGAGATCTACAGCTCAGGTGGAAGAATCTGTCCACAGGACAACCATCACTCGTGCACTGCACAAATCTGGACTTTATGGAAGAGTGGCAAGAAGAAAGCCATTGTTAAAAGAAAACCACAAGAAGTCCCGTTTACCATAAGCCATGTGAGTGACCCAGCAAATGTGTGGAAGAAGGTGCTCTGGTCAGGTACATGTCGTATTTCTGCTGGCCATCCTTCTTGGACCATATCTGTGAGCCACTGCAGTTCTTCATCTACTGCTGTTTGGCATCTGAGTATGCTCAGTGGTGATCGGTAGTTGAGCTGTAAGTAGATTATTCTGTAGTTTATCTTTGACTGATTGGTCGATTGGTTGATTTCAAGCATAAATTGGACAGTACACAAAAAACAATCACACAATTATTTTAACTCATCACTGAGACAATGACATGTATTAATTGAGAGAAAAGAGAAAAACAAACAATGAAAAACGAACAAACAAAAACAAAGCACTTAAGTCTCATTTGTAAAATATTTTAAGTAAAGCGATTAATACCTGAAGTCTTGTAGAGCTTGATTGATTGCTTGAAAAGGAGTGGGAAGAAGTGAACTTCTATAATCCCACTCCTACATAGTTACTTCATTTCATAGTCTTGCATCTTTTTTCATAATCCATAAATTTCTGATCAGATCTAGTACAGATTTTTCATGTAACAAAACTGAGTGCTTATTAATTATTCTCAAAAAAACAGGATTTCAGTAAACAGCAACATGAATCACACTTCATGTAACAGTTATGTAATACTCATTGATGATCATTGGAATACAATTTTATATTAATCCAGAAATAATCCTTACACTTTGGAAATCAAGTTTTCAAACAAAACATTAGATTATCATCTGAGAAAATTCTAACTTTTTCTGTAATCATTATTGATTCACACTTTAGGTAACTAATATACAATAAACATTCATTATCATTACAACACTAATTACACTGATCTAGTAATCATTGGTACATATTTCTGATCCAGTAAAGAAAATCAGTAGTTAATCAATAGATTGTATTACGTTTCAAGTAACATTTCAGTGGTCATTAGTGCACATTACACAATTTAATATTTATTGGTTGTGATTTTTTTTTTATTTTTTTATATTTCAGCACATTCAAGTTCACATATTTAAAGTTATTCAAACACCAGTTTATCTTTAACTCTTCTTATCTTCATATTGTGAAATTAGAGTTTCTTTATACATTTTCTTG
Source organism: Adrianichthys oophorus (assembly GCA_036245035.1). Lineage (NCBI taxonomy): Eukaryota > Metazoa > Chordata > Actinopteri > Beloniformes > Adrianichthyidae > Adrianichthys > Adrianichthys oophorus. The sequence goes on along the minus strand of BSAI01004127.1, from coordinate 1,452 downwards.
AATGTTTGGATGTTTGAACATTGTTTTAGCTCATTACTTAACCCGTTCCAAAGTTTAGATCCGCACACAGTCGCACAAAAACTTTTTTTTGTGGTTCTTATTAATTTGACCTTGAAGTTCCAACATCCCCTCAGTTTGTAACCTCCTTCATTTTCTAAGAACTGTTTTTGGATATTCAATGGTAATGTTTTTCCACTAGCTCTGTGTAGAAGTTGCTCAGTGCAAAAATCAACGAGGTCATAAAGTTTTAAAAGTCTGGATTGATAAATTAAATTGTTTGTGTGATTAAGAAAGCCGGCTTTATGTACAGTTCTGATCGCTCGTTTTTGAAGTAAAAAGAGAGGATGTAGAGAACTTTTATAATTATTACCCCAAATTTCTATACAACAGGTGAAATATGGTAATATTAAGGAGCAGTATAATAAGTATCTACAGTTGTATTCTGACATGTATTTAGATTTATTTATGATTGAAATACTTTTTTAAAACTTTAGTTTGTATCCTTACACCTTTTCTACTTAGGAATTTCTGCTGCCAACTTTGGACCCACATTTACAAAATAGTTGTTAAAACTGTTTGCTGCTTCATTAATAGTATAGCTTTGACCCTTCTCATCTGTAAAGTAATCTGGGTATGTTTTTGTTATTTTTCAATGATTATGATGCTGTTTAATATTTCTCAGACTCTTTTCCCGTTGTTATTATTTTCATTCAGTAGATTATTGTAGTACACTTTTTTACTGTGCCGTGTTATATCAGTTAGTTTTTAGACTTGTATCTCTGTTCACTTTCTCTTGACCTTTGTTTTAAGATATTTTTTTATTGAGATTATTTTTCTTTTTACAAGCATTTTGCAAACCAGTAGCTAACCAAGGACATTTGGTAAATTTGTACTTGAATTGATGAATTGGACAGTTTTTGTAACAGAGTGAGCTAAATATTTCTAAAAAACGTTCCTAAGCAGTGTCCACATCTTTCTCTCTGTACACAGAGTTTCAGTTCTGTCTGGATAAGTCATTATTAAAGGAGGTCATTGTTTTTTTTATTTCTTTTTTTTTTAAACTTGTGCTGTCCAACAGCTGAGCAAACAGATATGAGCTGAGAGCCTCTTGCATTAGACAGATTTTACTCTTACAATCGGGGGTTATAAATCATAGGGAACACAAAATGTATGTTGGTATAAGCCCCTTTTGTAATTTAACCGAAACTTTATTAATTTTAATTTTGCTTGTGTTGTGCTAATTGTTGGACCGGACGGAAAAAGAAAGAGGGTCAATGGGGGGGGGGTATAGAAGTTAGAGGATGATTACAGGGAAGGGAAGGTAGAGTTGTTAATCTACAGGCAACAAAATGTTGGAGCTTATACCCCTTACAATAGTGAATGTTGGTCTAAAATGGGCGGGGCCTGTCCACACACTCAGCTGTTACATACCTGCCGGCTCCAAGAGTGTTC
>BSAI01004117.1:0-11776 GCA_036245035.1 Adrianichthys oophorus | reverse complement strand
GGGGATGATGGGGCTGACATGTGCACGCTGGGCTGTCTTTGTGTGTGTCCTGGAGGCTATAACGGCTGCATATGTTGGTCATTATGGTTAAATGTATTAGAGGGCAAATGTCATTCTATCAGTTATGTTATCGCCGCTAGATGGACAGCTGAAGTCCTGGTTTCCTTACACTCCGTTGAACCCTGGAGTCTCTAACTCCTGAGTCCATAAACTTGAGGATACGATATTAACATTTTGGGTAGTTTTTTTCTCACTTTGCATATTTTCTGTAGCTTTATTTGGAATTTCGGGTACAAAGAGGTAAAGAAAGATTTATTCCCAAAATTCAAAATTTTTAACCTTAGTTTTTTGTGCTTTTGTTTTTAAATTAATCTTCTGTCTTAAATTTGGGAGTTTTTTTTATATTTTGAGTGACTATTTCAGCTTTTGCCTATTTATAGGCTAAAGAAGAGGTTTTGAAATACACTGGAGCAGCTCTTGATCTTTTTTTGTATCTGGTTTGTGGCATGTCCCACATCATTTTCCTTCAAGAAACAAAAGATCTGGGTTTTTATGGGTTGACATATGCTTATATATTTCTTTTATTTCAAGCATCTTGTCCCTTACAGCATGTTAATGAAAGGTGCTCTAGAAATTAAGTGATTGATTGATCTTTACTTGCTGAGATTCTAGATAAAAATAATGTTTTATACTCTTGATAGAGGATGATAGTTTGCTGGGTTGTACTTGTTCATCTTACCCAAATTCCCTCCTCAAGACATTCCCTTTGAAGCTAAACCTTATCACTTCCTTTTGTTACCATCTTCTTCTTCTTTGGGCTTTGCCCTTGACCTTTGAACACAGTTATGAGGAGCGAGCCCGCTACCTGGAAACCATAGTGCAGCACCACCAGGAGCAAACTACATTTGAGGATTACGCTGCTCGGGTGTATAGTCCGGCTCCCTGCTCTCACTTACCCTCTGACCCAGGTAAGGCCTGACATTTGCACTCGACGACTATCCCATCAACCGCAACAGCACTTTAGACACAACCTGGCAAAAAACAAAACTGTTTCAAATATATTTTTTAGTCAATCTTGTTTAACCAACTTCAGTGCTGCTGGACACACATTTTTGCCAACTTGATTCAAAGCTCTGATGCGCTTTGCTTTCTGTTCAAACTGAGTTCAGCCTGATACTTTGTGTCCAGAGCATCCCTGAGGAATTAATTGACATCTGATCAGACATAGAGATGTCAGATGAGTTCCAAGGCTGACCATGAAACACCGCCTGTTAACTCTGTGCACTGATACTGATCACTTCTGTCTCCAACATGAAGGGTTATGTTAAATGTGAAATGACATTTTTTGAGTTTTTTTTTTTTGTTTGTTTTGTGACATTGAATCTAATGAATGAAAAGTTTTTTTTTTACCTTAGCTTGGTTTTGATGCTCTTTCTCTCAGTTTGTGGGTTCAGTTTATACATATGTCTTATGACCTTAAAGACCCACTAATGAAAATGTGTCCTTTGATGTTTTAGCATTTTCTTGTGGCATTCCTCTGGTTATGGAGGTGATATATAAAGAATATTTAGCTTAAAATTGTATTTCTGGGAATTTCTTAAATCAAATCATTAGGAATGAGGAGCAGACAAAAAATGCTTACAAACAAGAGCTTGTTTGTGACATAGAAAATAAACTGGGCTGGCCACGAGCTCCAAGCAATGCAGAGGGGAAGTGGGGACAAGATTCCTCCATTCAAGAGTCTTGCCCACAACTAAGAAGCAAATTTCTAATAAACTACTGCTGCTCTGCAGAAACTATGTCCTGGGGAATGACACCGGTTTTAATATTTTAGCTAAAAAACCCTCATAATCATAATTAAAAGACCACTGGAATGCTTTTACAATAGATCAAAAGGTGAAAAAGTGTCGATAATGCTGATACTTTGAAAGCTTAGGCATTGCTTCTTGGTTTATTCTTGTCTGTTTGTTGTTTAATTATTCTTCTTTGACACTTTTGTCTCTATTAAAAATGTGATGACTTAACACTGATTGTTCCAAAAGTTAGCCTGTACCTGTCAGCAGGAAGTACCAGGAAAACTTGATGGACGGAAAGGCTTTTAGATGTTTCACGTTCTCCAGGAACAATCCTGCACCACTGAGCGCCCGTTGTTCCACTCACCTTTACAATAAACTACAAATACCTGGTGTTTTTTGGTACAGTTTGTAAAGACTCAGTGACATGATGGAAGAGGTGTGGGCTTGTGTGAATTTGGTTTTCTTCACCAGCTGCTCCTTGTTTCACCAACTTATGTCAGGTGTTTTCATGATTCTCTAATATTGATCGAGCTGCTTTTAAGCTGCATAACATCCGGCATAACCTGAACCTGAATCTCTCATGTTCTTTTTACATGTTCAAGATCATTGGGCTTTAAATCCTTCAGTGTTGGTTTGTCAGCTGCGAGGCATTAGTGCTAACCAGCGTGCTCTTGTGGGCTCAGTGTTTGGATAAATTGGACCTTATGTCTCCTCTTTATCCAAACTTCAGAAATCCATGGCCACTTAAATGACCTCGATCTTCAAGATCCCTTTCTCCCCATTTTTGTGTGTGAGCTGATCGACTCCCATAACAGCACAATGATGATTCTTCTCTCTTCCTGTTTTTTTTCCACTATTAACCCTTTGTTTTTAATTTACTTTTGTTTTCTTGTTATCTTTTTTTGTTCCCCCCCTTCCTTTAGATCGTTTTGTCTCACTGTATGCCTGTGGCTGAAAGGTAAGCCCGGTCACATGATCGGCACGCTCCATTCCGATTGGGTCTTCCTTCTGACATTTCAGCCTAACATCTGCTCTCCACTGATTCCTCCATGTTGTGCTTATATCTGTTTTTTCCTGAGTGTTTTCTCCTCTAACAGGTCTGCATGTGTTCATAGGGACCTTCTGAAAGGTGGTGTCACTTTCAGCTCCTCACTGCGGTCGCTTCACCATGACCTGTATTGTTTTGTCATTTGAAAGTTATTTCAAAACTTAAATTATTGTAATTTCCTCTTTCAAAATGTTATCATTTTTTTTTATTTAACTGCTTTAGTTCGTTTTCTCTAAAAATTCAGTCTCTGCCTATTATCAGTGTGTGGATTATCCTTTAACCAAGATAGATTTCATTCCAATATTCTAAATTCAATATCAGTTCTGTAACAATAATTTTCTACTTTAAAAAAAAAAAAAAAACAGCAAGAATGCTAAACATCTTGCCTCAGAAACTTTGATTTTATTTTTTAAGTGTTGACTCTTCACAGAAGCAAACACAAAAGAAGCAGCATGTCCGCAAGCTTTTAACCAAATTCAAGCAGTTCTACACAATTTGGTATTTGTGATCTTTTTTGCTGCTAAACTTAAACAATCTTGCATTATGTCCAACTGATGTTGACTAAATGATTCCGTTGGGTATCAATAGTGAATGAAAAAGACTCCTTCAATACCAAGCAGGCAATTCTTTCCATGCTCAACAAACTGTCGAACTTGATAAACGGCTGTGTCTTTATCCTCAGACTCATTTCAAACTGCCTCTGGGGTTGGTTGAAGGTGACACGCATCCTTCTCGAACACTAAGAGGTTTCTGCTCTTCTTTCTGTTCACTTGCTCAGTAACTTTGGTGTTTGGTTTTTGTAAACCTGAAACATAATTCTGACCTTGTGAAACCTCTAACCTCATTGTTATGCTCCTCTGTTCTGGGGTTTGGTATGGCGTAGCACTGCTTACACACACAAACACACACCGAAGCAAACTTAGGACTGGTAAGCATACGAGTATAGTTGTGAACATGAACACAGGCTGTTTGGTATACTTTTTAAACTAATGTCTTCTTATTCTCTTTATTTTTTAAGTGTACTTTTTCCACATTTGAAGCTGTTGTGCAATGGAGACCACGTTTTTCTGTCCGTGCTTCCTAACTGTCGTAATGTATTCCGTTAAATGTTCTTTCCTGAACTGTGTCTTCTCATCATGTCTGATGACTCTAATTTTGTTTTGACTTTTTATCTGTTTTTTTTTTCCATTTCCTTTGTTTGTGTTTTCCCATCTTTTGTTTTGTGTCCTCTTTTCCAAACTTTACATCCTTTCCTGATTTTACTTCCCTGCTTTGTCCTCTTTTTTTTATTGTTTTACATTTCCTCCCCTCTCTTTATTATCTTTGACTTTTTATCCCTTGATGTATATTTCCTGTCCTTGCATCCTGTCATCAGAGGACCATGGTGTTATTTATCTGATGGTCCCTAAACCACTAGAAAGCGTTAACCTGCTCAGGGTGAAGGGAAAGGGGCTGAAGCAGAAAGTTCTTCATGCTAGCTGTGAATGGTATGAAATAAAGAGTTTATTTTTAAAATCACATTTTTCCTGAACAGTAGGTGTCTTCTTGTTAAGGGAAACATCTGCAAATTCTTCATAACCAGACCATTAACTCAGACACACTCACTCAATCCAATTCTCTTATACAGTCAAAAAAAAGTCGACGTACTGTAAAAAAATGTGGAAAAAGCCTGAAGATTTTAAGTCAAATTGGCTGCACTAAATTGGAATTTAGTCTAAAACCTCAAAAATTAGAGTTGTTTTTAATACTTAAGCATTTAATAAAATTTTAAAGTTTCTCAACTTTTTTTTCACTGTGTAACTTTTATAAAGTACATATTTTCATGATAAAGATTATTCTGGATTTTCACCTTTATTTGTTGTTCATACTTTCAGCATTTTTAGTCATTTTGTCTCAGATTAGATGTATTACTCCATTACTAAAACATGTATTTTAGTTTTTTGTGTTAAATCTTTAGGTAAGGTTACTTTCCCTACCTATATTTAGTTCTATATCTTAACTAAACGTGAACTCAGAAAAGATTATTTGATAAAAGATGACTGAAATGGAGTTATGTAAGTCTTTTTTTAATCAAGTTTCTGTTTCTATGAATTGATAAAACTGCAAAGATTGGCTAAAATCTTTTTTTCTAAAACCATTCGTTTGTAGGAAAAACTTTAATAATTTTGTTAATTTTTATAAAAATCCAGGTTTCTGTGTTTCACATGTCACAAATGTCTGGTGGTTTAAGTTGACCAAGATACTTGCACAGAGGTCCTGTGTTGTCTGTGTTTGTAGCGTACAGTTGTGTGTTCGAGTCCTTCCATCTGCCCATGTGACCACAGCCCGTCTCTGCAGAGCTTCATTGGATGAGATGTCAACTTCTTGTTGTTCCTTCACCCTTATTCTGTTTACACCCGCCCTGCCCCTTTTTCCTCCTCTGCCTCCTCCCCCTCCATGACATTCCACCCCTGACGCCTCCTCCTCTTCCTCCACCTTCTCCCCTCCTCAGGCTCCTGCCTAGAGATTCTTCGGGGAGAAAGTCCGGCTCTTGGGGAGGCCGGGAGCGACTCGGCGTCCCCCTTGTCTCCTCGGACTAGCAAAAGCCGCATGTCGATGAAGCTGCGACGTTCGTCTGGATCTGCCAACAAGACCTAAGCTTCACACGCCGACCATCCTCCATATACATCAAATTGACACAGGTTAAAAAAATCAATGTTCAGATTTTTCAAAGCAAAAAATGTAATTGGCTTCATCATAATAACCATCTAAAGTGTTAAAAACGTTGTTCATCTCCTACTGTTACACTCTCAGATAAACAAGTTACTGTATTTTCAGTGTAGAGCTGTAACTTTGCTTAAAGTACAGCAGCAGTAGAGGCAGCATGCTGGAAATGCCTCCATAGGAAATGTGGACACACTGATGCAGTATTAGTTTAATAAACCGTGTGCCATGTGAGGATCTGCGTAAATGCCTGTGTAACTCAGACGTTTGCCACACTGTCAACACAAGAAAACTGCAAAACAAATGTGTGTGTATGCTGTGAGTGTGGCCATCAGGAACCTGTATATTTGTAATGAAACTGGCATCAGTGCGTGCGTGTGCAACAACATGGATGTAAAGTATTGCACGAAGAAAGGAAGATAAAAGTTTATTTTTGTTCATGGAGCTTTAGATTGGTTCTGATTGGTCCTCGCATGGATTCGGGTCACTTATTCGGACCCAAGTTTTCTTTCATAACTCCATGGATTTGAAGATATTCAACCAACAGTCCATTATAGTTGAATTTTGAGTAAATCCTCAGGCTGACTGAAAGGAAGCTGTTGTTGGAAACAGTGTTAACATGAGGACGAAGTTGTTGTTTGTCTTTCACAAAACCAGAAAAAGACACTACAACCGGAAAACAACAGAAAGCTCAAGGAGGAAGCACTTGTTACAGTTTTTACGTTTGTTTTGCTTTTTCCTGTTATATATTGCTGTAAAATATATACAAGCACTGATGTTCATTCAATTTCTTTTGGTTCTGTTTTATTTGTTTACTGTAAATTGTGTTTTCACTCAGAACAAAAATTTCATATGCTGTATTCTTCTGTTTTCTGAGAGAATCCACACATTGAGTATATATATGAAAAACATTGGCACATACTAATAAGTAAATATATGCGTATCTATTAAAATATGTACAGTGTGAGGAAAGGAGGTCGCTCTACCTACAGAAATATGAGCGAAAATATGCCAAATTTGCTGTATATGAAAAGAAACAGCTGATCATAGATCAACACTACAAGATTTGTTTGTTTTTGCGGTTCATCTTTCATAATTAGTTCGCACATTCCGCTCTAAATATTTAATTTCATTTGTTGCTGAAGCATCATCTCTGCGTCACTTAAGTTCTCCTCAGAATTAATTCAGACACAGAACACTGAAAACCATCGTTTAGATTCAACAGTTGTTTGGATTTAGTTACGTTTAGATTGAAAGTTTGACCTCATTGTGTCAGTATTAAAGTCATTTTTATTTGGGATCAATTTTTTTCTGAAAACTGCAGTTTTGGAGAAGAAATCTTGGACTCAATTATACCTTCTGTTACTTTTTGACTCATCACCTGGAAGTAAAAATATTGACTTCTTTATATCTCTCTTTCTCTTTTTTTTTTTTTTTACGACGTGGGGATTTTCTGCATTTTAATGCACAAAAGTTGTATGATTTGGTCTTTTCACAGCCTGACTGATTCATGATACAGGACATTTGCACACTTCAAATCTGCTTTTGAGTGCTTTTGTGATTTTTTTTTTACTAATTTACCAACAAGAAAAAAAGAAATCCTTTCTTTTATAAGAAATGCTTTCTTTTTTTCCCACCTTTACTATTCTGGTTGAATTTTTAGTTTAACAAAACTTTGTGGTCAATTTGGTCAATTTTTTTTTTTTTTTTTTTTTTTTTTTTCAAATGTGTTAGTTTGACATTAGTTCAGTATTGTTCTTTTTACCTGTTGATGTAGCAGTTGTCATTGCTGAAGTTGAACTGTTTTTGTTTTCTCTGGCCTTTTGCCTCCTGGGCCCGTTCTGATCCTGCTGTAAACACAATTGATCGCTCCTGTTCAGTCCTTTGTCTTGGCGCATAAACAACAAAAACATGTTTATGCTCTTTCATGCTTTTCCACTTTGAACTACATGACACAAATTGAGCTTTGATGATGCTTTGATGCTTTATTGAATATATAGTTTTATAACTTGTAAATATTCCTCAAAAAAGTTCAGTTTTATTTAAGATCTCTGAAAGGCAGCAACCAAAAGTCGGTGCAAGTTTTCCAAAGCTTTGTTTTTAGTATTGTAATGACAAAAACTGCTGTTGAGCTGAGATGTGTCTTCGTCCTCACTGTGTTTGATGAAGAGAAAGTAAAGTGTGAGTTCTCTGAGTTAAGCTGTAAGATCAAAAACCACCCCATGTTAAAAGGCCAAATCTCTGTGTGTATATATATGTGTGCTTGTTGGAGGAAAAGCGATTGCATCACTACTGATGTCCAAACTGCATGACTTCAGCTCAGCCCCAACTGCATGTCCTGAGCTGTAAGAACACAACATGCTCACACAGTCCACACAAACTGTTGCTGTTGAATCTGCTCTGTACATAAAGGTGGAACATCTGTTTCAGGTGTGATGATGGACCTTGATAATAAATGATTCTTACCTGTGGCAGCTGCCTGATTCTCAGAGCTCGTTTTTGAACAGAGCTGGCATTCGTTGATTGTTTCAGACCTTTATTGATAACACTTAGAATAAATTCCACATCAACTTTCAAACATAGTAAAATATTACTGTACAGGCTTCATAGAACCAGATATAGTCTAAAGTTAAAAGGCATTTAGCAAATATGCAAACCAAAAAAACCAACAAAGACAATACTTTATAACCAGCAACATTAAAATAATAATGTTAGAAAGGAAAGTTGAGCGGTCAACTGAAAAAGTTATTTAAAAAGTTCTGTTTCTGAGCTTCAACGTGAACTCTTTATATTAAAGCCCTTTATTTTTTTTCCTGCTTGAATTTGTTTAGATATGGAATTACTTGTCATTATTTTTCTGTGTTATGCTGTGTGCTAAGCTTTCTAACGGATCAGCCAGAGTGTGGGGAATCTGTATACAGAAAAGCCTAAACGCTGTTATTTGAATTGATCTCATTGTGTTTTAGGTGGTGGGTGGTTCTTCCACAATTTACTCATTTTAAAATTAAGGAGAAAAGAAATACAGTGCGTACCTTGAGAGTATTCCTCCTCATATATAAGCTGGGGGGCGTCAAAAAATGTTTTAAAAAGGATATTTGCTACAAATGTCAGAAAGGGTTGTAGTGTTTGGTTTCAGCACTCTGGACAGTTCCTTTACATTACATTGCTTATAAAAGACGGAAAAAAACAGTTTTTGTTTATGACGTAAACTTTTCTTATTGTTTTAACCTAACGTTTACATTTTACAAAACCAAAGTTTCTTTTTTAAAAAAACATAGTTTTTAAAGTGAAGCAAAACAGTCACGGACACGTTTCCATGAATAACGAACAGGCTCGTGCGCGCTTTACTGGCGCACAGTCATCTGCAGCCGCATCACCTGCCGGTTCTCCGTGGGGTGCGTCTTGTTAATGTGTCTCGTGAGTCCCGGTGAGCTGAAGAACGTGGACGGGCAGTACTTGCACGTGAAGATCTGCTGGCGCTCGCCGGCGCCACTCTCGTCCGCGTGCGCGTGAAAAACGTCCGCTCTGCGTCCCCGCAGCGTCTCCACCAGCAGCTCGTCACTCATGGCGTGCCACAGCCGGTGCTTATCCCTGACCTCCACGGACGGGAAGCGCGCGCCGCACAGGTGACAGAGGAACACCTGCTGGCTCTGACTGCCGTTCACCTCCTGGTTGTATGAAGGTGGGGGCGGGGACAGCTCGTGCGTAACCAGGTGCTTCTTCAGGTACGCTTGCCGGCGGAACTTTTTCCCGCAATAGCGGCACTCGTACACTTCCTCTTCTGTTAGGGCCTGGATGAACGGAGGGTGCGTGAGTGACGGCGGGGGCGGCAGGTCCGCGCGCTCGTGCGGGTTGCCGTTCCGCAGAAGCAGACTGGACGGCGGGCTGTCTGCGGCTCTCATCTGCGGCTGCTGCAGCTCCCCGCACCTCTCAGAGGGGTTCCGGTACGGGTTCCGGTCAGGGCTGTCCAGGGAGCGCGCGTGGAGCAGCAGCATGGAGGGCTCGCGCCTGCTGCTGCGGGAGCTGTCCGCGGCCCCGTGGTGCTGGTTTGTGCGCAGCAGCTCGTTTTCCTTGCCCTCCTCCTGCTGCAGGAGCGCGCGGGGTTCCTTTAACGGGGAGCTCCGGTTGGGCTCTCCTCCCTGGCTCATCACGGGGCGAGGCTTGTGCCACCGCCGATGAGAGGCCAAGTTTGCGGGACAGCTAAAAACTTTGTCGCACTCGGGACAGCGGTACTCCACGCGCACGATGCGGGAGCACTTGTGCTGCGCAAGAGAGAAGGGGTCGGGGTACTCCTCTTTGCACAGCTGGCAGATGAACTCCCCCAGCGGCTGCGCGCCTGTGGGAGTGGACGTAGCTTCCCGCTGCCTCCTCATCTCAGGACTCTCCTTCTTGATGCGCAGACCCAGAACCGGGGAGGTGGTGACCTCATCCTCAAAGTTGAGTTTCCGGTTGACTTTGGGCTTCTTGGATGGGTTGCCCTGCTTGCTGTGGGGCTCCTGCGGGAACGAGCGCTTTCTCGCCGCGTGCTGCTGCTCTTGAGTCACCAGAGTCAGTGGCGGGAACAGGTGCATGTGTGAAAGCTCATATTTGTCGGTGAGACCGCAGGGCTGCGTGAAGGGACGGCTGCTGCTCCCCAGGAGTCTCTCGATAGACGCGGGGATGGCGGTCGGTGCGGGGCTGCCCAAAAACGGCAGGTCCGGCACCTCCGGCACCGGGCAGCTCCCGGTGAAGGGGATGTGCTTCTGCTGCTCCAACAGCCCCGCGCTCACGGGTTTCACAGGGCTGCAGGACTCGATGAGGGTCACGTCGTGTGGAGGCGGAGGTGGGTAGAAACAAGACAACTCGCCGTCCAAACCCAAGACGTCCACCACGCTCACCTGCTCCCCGGTGTCCGGTAGCTGCGCGCGCCGATCCGCCTCCAGCGCGGGCTCGACGTGCGGGTTCCACGCCTCGGACTCTTTGCGGGACTCTGCTCCGGGCTTCTCCGCGCGTGCTGCTTCAGCGGGGGCGCCCTCGGTGGTGCCGGGTCGGTCGCTGGTGTTCTGGGAGCGGTAAAACACCGCAACTCTGCGGTTCCTTTTCACCAAGAATCCTCGAGGCATTGCGGTGCGGGACGCGTGGAACCAGCAGACAGGCGGAACAAGAGTACGGAGCCCACTCAGGAGCAGCTTTGAAGTGGAGAAGGGGGTGGGGGTGAGGTGGAGAGGTGACCATCTCCCCCTCACTGGTAGAGAGAGCATAACTTTCTAACGACACCTCACAACATAAAAGTTATTGTTGTTATTTTTATATTAAGAAAAAATATTTAATGGTCAAAATAAGATTTATTACACAAATAAGGACACTATTTCCTGTACAAAAATCCAGACAACAATTAAAAACAAAAATCTTGGTATCTTACATGCTTATTTTACAATTAGGCTACTGTTTTGTTTTGGGGTTTTTTTTGTTATACACTTTTTGTGTTCATCAGGTTTGTTTATTGTCACATATAGTGTGTCTCCATGTTTTCCTGTAGGGCACTTACCAAGTAACATTTAAGATGTGAATTTAATCTTTGTTAATGCTTAATATGCCGACAGAAAAACAAGTTTAAGCATAAGTCTGGATATGTATTAAAATTAGATGTATTTTTACCAACAATTTGATTGATATCATAAGTTATGGTTGATGATCTGATTCGAAGTCGATCTTGGTTCATTTTACCAAAAATGAAACCAGTGTGACTCAGAGATAAATACCTGGTACTGAACGGTGCAGGTGAAGGTTTCCAGATTCCTTCTATTACTAGCAAGATAATAAATTAAATGTGTGTACAAACATGATTTAATGACAAATCCGTTGACATGTTAGTTTCATAAAGTTTGTTTTTCCAAATCAAAATAATGCAAACGGAACATTTTTTAGAATATTCTGCTACTGTATGTCTTTGCAAAATTCAAAGTGTTTCCACACATTCGACTGGAATGATGGTCCTCTGTGATGGAACTTGGTCGTTTAATACGTTATAGTAAAATAAGCCTACCATACCATACCAAATGGTATTTTAAAATATTGATTGTTTTCATTTTAAAACAATTTATAATGGTATAGGTCCATTCGATTAGATCATTCTGGTTGGATTGTAGGAATATAAACACCCTTGAAATGTTTCTTCTTTTTTTGTCCCTTTTTATCTGCTTTGTTTCAGAGCGCCTCAGGTTCTCCTGGTGTTTCTGCAATATCTGGG
>BSAI01004112.1:0-12100 GCA_036245035.1 Adrianichthys oophorus | reverse complement strand
TACTTAGACTGCTGCCCCCGCGACCCGGTCCCGGATAAGCGGAAGAAGATGGATGGATGGATGGATGGATAAAACTCATTATTTGGTGTACGTCATTGGAAACACAATAGTAAAGCCCTGGGTGAAAAGAACTGAGATAATTTTTGGGCATGGCAGGTATCAACCCTTTGTTCCCCATTTCCCTATCAGGGCAGCTTCTGAGACAGATATGACTGGAATCAAATGTCCAAACTGCATTCAATGGACAAAAGATGGAGTGGCAGCCTTTAAAGACCTTCAAAAGTCACTTAGTGAGATCCAAGCTTCGTATAGTCCAGACTTTGAAAAACCACTCATTTTGCAAAAAGATGCCTCAGAGAGGGGGCTGGGAGCTGTTTTTCTACAGGGAACACCTGAAAGAGTGTTTTCCATTTTTGATGTTTTTCTCCAGTGGGGGCGAGTCTATCTCTTGTATGAATCCAGTCTGTGTCTGGCCTTGACATTGAGAGAAGTCTTTGTTTATCTCAGTCTTGGCATGACGTAGGCAGTAAAAAAGATTGGAGGAGAAAAGTTGAACTCCTGACTTGTTCAAACTGAATCCATTTGCTTTAAAAAGATGCCTGCGTTCCCAGAAAATGTATAAGTTGTCAATAACGTTAACTCTGTTGTCAGAACATGCCACAGAAAGCCTCCTGTTTAGTGCCAACAGCCTCCTGAATCTTTCCTCTCCTCCTGGAATAGTTGGTGTGAGACCACTGATGAAAACATCTGCATTCAGAGAGCTCACAGTTCTCATCAGTCCAGTGAAGTCTTGCTTTAGAACTTCAGATTTTTGCTTGGACACATCATTTGACCCTGTGTGTATTACAATACTTAGTACAGTTGGATACTTGGCCACAGTTTTCAGGATTCTCTCCTGCATGTCACTGACCATGTCCCTGGGAAAGCATAGGACTTTAGTGTTCCTGCTGCAGACCCACTGAACATCTTTAACAGTGGAATCACCAACAATCAGAGTCTCAGAGCCTTCAGCTTTCTTTCTGACTGTTTACCTTTTGACAGGTTGAGTCTTCATCCTGCTGCTCTACAGTGGATGGTTGTTGGATAAAGATCTGGGGTCATCTGATAGTGGAGCAAATCTGTTCTTCAGTTTCACCTCTGCATTCACAGTTTTCTTCTCTCTCTGCGGTCCTTCCATGTACAGGAGCTGAAGTTTAAGAATGTTGCTTGAGTCCGTCCTCTCATGTCCTCCAATTCTTGAGCTGTATGATTTATTCTTTGGCTTTGCACCAAGATGGTTCCAGGGAGGATTATCTCTCTATGATTTGTTGTTGTGCACAGATGCTGTTTCTTTCTCTGTCGTGGTATCTGTGCCCTTTAGCTGCATGTAGCAGGTATGAATTAATCACATAGAAGTTATAGTTTGGACTAGCACAGTTCATCTCATGGAGGATAGATACATGTAAATAATCAACAAGGCTTAATTTGATTTCCAATTTCCAGTGTACTTACAATAAACACTGAAACCACAATAAATAGAAATAAAAACAGAGTTGACTTTTCAAGTCCTGGGTGATGTTTGTGTTTTTAGATGTTAGTTCTTAAAGGATGAAGTTGGGATGAACCTTATGAAAGAGTCTGTATAAACTTCCTTTTAGGAAAGAACTTTCCATAGGGAGGAGATCTGGTTCATGGATGTGTAGGGTGTTGAAAAGTCCTGTGGCACTGGTAGTGTAAAGGTAGAATTCTAACAAGATTGGAGCTCCTTTTCAGCTAGCCATCTTTAGAGGATTTATCCTTTCTCCGTCCGGCAGTGGTAGAACTCCTCAGTCAAACAACCTTGTCCAGCGCTCTAATTGAGCGGCCCATCAAGCAACCTGTCAAACAACCGGTTAAGCAACCTGGCCTGTAAAAACAATCCTAATAAGAAAGTCACAAAATTCTCTTTCATCAAAAGAAAGCAACACGTTCACGTATCCTCTTAAATTTACCTAATAAAAACATTTGCAATTCATATTCAATAGGAAATAGCAAAAGGCAATTACAGAAGTTCATAATTGTACATTTCCTTTTTCAAATTCACTGTACATGATTAACAGTTTCATTATCTTTTGTTTCAGTTCATTTAATTTAAATTCACGAGTACTCACATAATGCAGCATGTCATACAACAATGTCACAATGCAACAATATTGATGTAATGAGAGAAAAACTGTTTACAACCACTTTAGTCAAAGCAAACAATTGAATTCACCCATTTAAGACTGTGCCTGCGCTTACTGCCTCAACTCAACACCACTCTCCAGTTCATAAGTTGCTCAACTGCACTGATCCAATTCCCTGCTTCTGGTGAAGACCACCCATCTAATAAAAATGATTAGTGTCATTAAACCAGCAACAGGTTTATCATATCTCGTCTTCAAAATATAAGCCTACCTGATGCTGCACACTCCCATTGGCGTTGATGCGCTTTAAAAAGAAAAACCGGAAGCCACACGTCACAGCGGGACTAACAGAGTCTAGTGCAAGGGAACGGACAGATTGAAAGTGACCTCACAGAATTTCATCTGGGTTACGTGCGTGTTAGCTTTCTTTTTTGCCCACTTGCTGTAGTGGCAAAGTAGTATTATTTCCATGAAGTCCATTTACCTCTACATTCACTTCTAAGTGGTGAACCTTTGTCTCATGTTTCTTGTCAAAACAATACCTTCCCAATCTGTATATGCAATGTCAGACAATTATGTTGTGAAGGGGAAGCAGCCTCGGCGACCCTCCTCAGGAAGAGGCCTCACAGCCAAGGGGGGGATGAGCGGAGATCATCCTCAGGGACAGACACATGAAGAGGAGCAGCCCCAGTGACCCTCCACAGGAACAGGAAGCTTGAAGGACGGCCCCGGCAATCCCCCTCAGAAATGGATTGGGTGTAGATGGCTTGGCATGAATATTACTGCAGGAAAACCCTTCTGATGTGGCATGGCGTGGACTGCAGTGGCAGAAGCAGCCAAAAGTCTCCTCCTGGGTCCAAGGTGGTCAGGTCATACTGTCGTGAAGTGGTGTTGGAAGACCCAAAATGCAGGAGACCAGGATTCGTGACAGAGAAGTAAAATATTTAATAAATAAACTGAAACGTGACCAAAAACCATGGAAAACCGCAAAAATGTGACAGAACAGATGGCCTGACAAGGATTAACTGAAAACCACACTTAAATAGGCTGAGGGTTATTAACAGCAATGAAGACAGCTGTTGATCATGAACCTGAAACTGGTGACTGAGGGACAATTCAAAACAGACAATGTAAAAAAAAAAAAAAAAAAAAAAATCACAACAAAATCCAAACCAAAGTTCACAATCCTGACAGTAGCTCAATATTCCCAGTGCAGCTTTACAAACAACAAGTGAAATTATTTTTGACATCTTTAAAACTGTAGGAAAAGCATTTAAAAAATACGGCAAAATAAAGTATCATGATAATAAAAATATTTTTAAAAATATATATTTTAGAATTGCAACACTGATTGCTTTTAGCAATCAGACAAGATTACAACCTTTCTTGCCTTTTTTCAAAGGTAAACAGAAGGTTCCGCTTTAAATAAATGAACACAAACAGCAACCAAAAAACTAAAAGTTCACATTTTAATATGTTCATGCCACACTGACAGAAACATTTTCTTTCTGAGTTTTCATTGTCTTCCTGCTTGCCTAAGCTTAAGCATGCAGTAAAGATGGGGGCATTTCCCAATCACATCCCAAATCCAGTTCACATTTCACATACAGCAATTGGAGAGATGCATTTCGTTTTTTCTGAATTTCTATTGATTTTACTGGTTTCTACAGAAGGTTTTTTATCCTAAATTGTAAAGAAATTCTAAAGAAATTGCAGTACTAAAGAGAAATGTTCCCACCTAACTTTCTTTAAAATGTATACATTCTCCAAGCAAAACAAAAAAAAAAAAAAAAAAAAGAGTTATCCAGCAGGAAGTAATAATGAATGCAAAAGGCTTTTCTACTTTTTCTTTGGAAAATATATATTAACATGAAGCACTCCAGAGCTGTTTTAGTGTTTATCACAAAGCAATGCTGCCTTCCAGTCTGGCTCCTTCCTGTTAAAAGACATGCACTAATCTACACCATTTTTACATTCATTTTTACATTTCAGAAGAACCTCATTGTATCCCATCAGCAAACAGTTGGGATGCGAATGCACAGAGACAAGAAAATATTTCATTTCACATTCACACTGCAAGAGCAAAAACAGCAGCAGGCAGGAAGTTGGCTGTTCATACACGATTCTGCCAAAATGTTCTCACAGTATAGCTGACAGCTTTCTTCAATAACTAGCAAATGTACAGAGCGGCTGCATGGCAATATAGATAGTAGAGAGTAACCAAACCTTGTTGGCAGATAGAATCACACCAACAGTAATCCATAAACTTAGATCATGATTAAATACAGCGTCTTGCAAAAGTATTCATCCTCCTTGAACTTCTCCACATTTTCTCACATTATGACCACAAACATAAATATATTTGATTGGAATTTTACTTGAAAGATCAAGACAAAGTGGCACACACTTGTGAAGTGGAAAGAAAATTATACAAGAGTTCAATTTTTTTACAAACAAAAAACCGAAAAGTGCTTTGGTGTTAATGCACACCTGTAGGTGAATTATCCTGCTCATGGCCATTTAAGAAAATATCAATATTAAATAAAATATTAGAACTTCACTCCGGTTATATTTTTCCAGATAAAATTGTTTTTACAAAAACGAACTAATTAAAACCAGGTGCGTCACATTGTCATGATAACAGCTTCAGAGCGTGGTGTGAACCGACCGTGCACTGGTTTTTTAAGAAAAGTGATTGTCATGAGCAGTTAAAAAAAATCATTATTTTTAAAGGGAAAGTTCTCCTCTTAGTGCTTCTTTTTGTCCAGATGATAAAGCAAAAGTTTATTTAAAAAAAACAAAGCCCAAAGTCTAAATGGTTAATTTCATTTCTTCCTTCTTAGATTCTCTTTCTATTCTATTTGTTTCCTGCTTTATCCCAGTGTTTAAAATAGTCACATTCACCCAAATTGTTTAAAGGAAACTATAAAATCCCTCTCATGTATTTTCTACTTACTGTGGAGTAAGCTATATTAACGTTTGAATATGGTATTTAATAAGAAGTTTGTGTTTAATATTTCTTGGTTTGCTCAGAAAGGTTTTGCTATTGTTTTTTGATGTGGTAAATTAGAGCACTCTGGACCTGATGTGTTTTTTTTTTTTTTTTTTGTTTTGTTTCATTATTTTTTCAAGATTGAAAAAAATTGCCCCTTGATGGTGTTAAAGAGGTTGTAAGACTTTTATATTGAAAAAACTTCATATGTCATATTTTTAGTTTTATTTTATTATGATCTTTTACTGTGCCATAATGTCACAAATTTAAATAACATACCTCAAAATGAGGCTTTTCACAGCAATTATTAGGTTAAAAAGCATCGTATCTAAAATTGTTTCTTTTGAATAATTAATTACAGGTCATAATTATTAATTGCACAAAAAAACAATTAATCGCATGACAGCACTACTGAAAGTTTCCCTGTCTTTGACATTCTCTGGTAACTTTTCAACTTTCCATACTGTTACAATATTCTGTTTAATAAATACCATAATCATTAGAATCAAAGTGATTTTGATTTTTTCTTTAAACAGAGTTAGCAGATCCCACAATGGTTCATGACCCCCACCACCACTCTCACAGCGAGAAGGTCCTGGTTCCAGAATTTTTCTCCGCGAATTCCAGTCCTTCTTAAAGTTCAAAAACATGGTACATTGGTTAATTGGTGATCCAGAATGGTCCCTTGGTGTGACTGTGATTGTTTCTGGTTGTGTGCGTCTGGAATGGACTGGTGACCTGTCCAGGGTGTACCCCACCTTAACCCAACAATAGCTGGGAAAGGCTCCAGCAACCCCATGACTACAAAATGGATTAAGCAGTTTGGAAAAAGGATGGATGGCTTGAGATTGACTCTTGCCATTAAAACAGTGGGGGGATGGAACAGGTACATTTCTTTTTTGATTGACCAACCTTTTGATTAGAACATGTTACAAAAATTAGATTTAGATGCAAGGAAATTGGCATCAGTTTAAAAAAGATCATCAAACAGTATTTCTATGGTTAAAGCTGAAAGATTAGGCTGCTCCACACTCTTTAAAGAAGGATAATTGACTCTAAATGATATAATAATGATAATTGATACTTGAATATAGTCTTTTCAACGTTTCAGTTGTTTCTGACTTTGGTGTCTCTGCCAACTTTATGAGGGAGAATGGGAAAATCTAGTTTTTTTTGCCCATTAAGTGCAATTACAATGAGCCCATAGCCCTAATTATTACTGATAGACACAATAAAAAAAAGCACACGTGTCAAGGAGAATTAGAGCAGAGAGAGACTCGTATACAGTTCATAATTTCAAATGGTCAGATGGAGCTAGCAGAGTACACTATACTACCAAAAGTATGGTCTCACCTGCCTTGACTCACATATAAACTGAAAGACCATCCCATTCCTAACCCATAGACTGACCCCTCTCCATCAGTTTATGTGGTCTATCACTTGGTGGCTGTGTTCCTGTTACTCCAAGCTCTTCCATTTTGTTCTGATAGAGCTGACAGTTGACTGTGGAATAATTAGGAGGCAGGACATTTCACCACTGGATTTGTTGCGCAGGTGGCATCCTATGATAGTTCCACACTGGAATTGACTGAGCTCCTGAGAGCGGCCCATTCTTTCACAGATGTCTGAGGGCTTGATTTTATACACTTGTGGCCAGGCCAAGTGATTAAGATTCCCGATCCTGATCATTTGAATGGGTGACCTAATAGTTTTGGTAATGTAGTGTATTAATATGGTGTATTGTGTCATGCACCAAATGCCCTCTGTGAATGTGTCGATTGTATATACTGTCAAGTTAATGGCATGCTTCCTAACATAGCGTTTCTTAGTACTTACCGGTCAGAGCAGAGGTTGGTACAGATGTTTCTCAAAGTATAACAACAGATTATCTCCTTAAAAGTCTTCCTCATCTCCTGACTCCTGAAGGCGTAGATCAGCGGGTCAATCACTACGTTGCACATAATGAGGATGAGGTACATATTGAAATGAGACATGAAGCACACACAGTACAGGTTGCGTGGACAGGAGATCATCAAGATCAGATGGAGGAAGAAGGGTTCCCAGCAGACAATAAAAATTCCCAGAAGAATGGTGAGTGTAATGGCCCCTTTCATGCTGGCCCTCTGGTGGATGGAGTTGTAACCAGGAAGAGCAGCTATCCTTTTGACATGTGAACGAGCCAACATGAACATGTGGCTGTAAAGGAAGGCCATGATAAGAAGCATAGCAAAGAACATGGAGACCAGGCAGATGATGACAGGGGTGGTTTCGGAGTAG
The DNA here is from genome assembly GCA_036245035.1 of Adrianichthys oophorus. Classification (NCBI taxonomy): domain Eukaryota; kingdom Metazoa; phylum Chordata; class Actinopteri; order Beloniformes; family Adrianichthyidae; genus Adrianichthys; species Adrianichthys oophorus. The sequence goes on along the minus strand of BSAI01004112.1, from coordinate 4,687 downwards.
ATGATGAAGACTATTCCACATCCTGTGCAGAAGGTCCAAATTCCACCAATAATGCAGCCCGTTCTCCTCACTGTCATGATGTTGTGGTACCTCAGCGCATAGAAGATTGTGACATACCTGTTGGTAAAAATGGTTTGTTGAAATAAAATTTCAGCAAAAGATTGCACTACATCTAATGGCTGTCAGTGAAAGAGACATTGACTAGTTGAGGGCCCTGCAGAGAAGTCCGTCTTCTGCTAATCAGTTGCTTCATCTGACATTTTGCTTGTTTCCGGAGCAGGTGTTGCTCCATTTGTCCTCTACACAATGTTTGTGATGTCTTTTGACAATAATATTATGATAGTAATTAGTTGAAAAGGCCAAATCACAAATAAATGACAGTAAATTTCTTCTTAACTGAGATCTATGTGTACCTCTTCATTCTGCAGGAGTGAAAATGACTGTCTTGATGAAAGGCAACTCCTGTTCTCTCTTTATGCTAATTAATGCACATTTAGGTTGGTTGTTTTGTGCAGATTGTTCAAAAGGACTGGTGGCAACCTTTTGGAGCCATCATTGCATGAAAACTATTTTCTCTGCATTTCTCAGCAGAATGGGCAGCTGAACACTTAGAAAACAAATACAGTCAGATAGTACACTTATAAAATAAGCATTGTGACATTTTCTGTTACAATTGGTAGGGTTACCTTTTATTTATGTAAAATTATGTGTAACAGCGTTCAGCTGTCAACTTTGCAAGTCTAAACCCGTAAACTAGAAGTTGTTATTTTGTCTGACTTCGCTGTGAAAAGAGTCTGTTGGGAGGCAAGCTGTACAGTGTTGGTCATTGCAGGAGCAAGTTGTGCTCTTTCTTGCAGTGACATGCACCCGGGGTGATATGCTTGTAGGGTGCCCAGGGTTGCTGGAGGGCAGTGTACACTGCAGGGCCACTTGAATGATTCTCTGGTTTGCTTAAGCTATCTGGGAACTGAGTCGCACTTCAATTGCAGCTAAGATTCTCTCCTTATCCTATTCCCATCCTTCAGATCCACTATTACTTTCTGTGTTCTGCTGCTAACTGTCACCAGACCTGCAGCTGTTCTTCTCTTCCTGTACACCGTTCTAGGAGTTCAGTATACAACACAGAAGTTAAGGGATAGTAACTTTTTATGCACCCCTGCACGTGCACATTAGTTATATTTGAGAACTTTGCAGCCCTTTATATGTTTTAAGACCACAATATTTATTCATGGTTGTACTTACAACAAAGCTAAAGGGACAACTGTCTCCCTAGTGATTATATTTCAGTTGGTATGAGATTATGTTTGATATCTCGTAAGGAAGGAAACAATATTCCACTCTTTTAGATATAATCAAATCACCAAATTCATTTTAGCTACCGAATGCATGTTCCTGTTCTTCACCTGTCCACAGCAATGGCCAGCAGGCTGCACATGGATGCAACAACGGAGACACAGATCATGGAGTCAAAGATGTTGTCCAGCTGCCTGATAAAGTGCTCCTCCACCACCAGCTGTCTGTTGTTTAGCAGGTAAATGATGATGGTCTCCCAGGCATTGGACACACTAACCAGCATGTCTGCCACCGCCAGACTGCAACAGCCAGAAAGGTTCATGAAAATTTTTAAAGCAAAAACATGTTCAAGATTGAAAAATAAATATATCTTTGTTGTGTGTGTGCCCGGGGTGCTCATTTCGATAGAACACTGTGATCTCTAGGATCTGTTTCTCTCAATTTGACACATGCTGAAAACCTAATGAAGGGCATTTACTTGCCACCTTTCAGGCTAAGCGTTCCTCAAAAACATTTTTAAAATTTGAATCATCATGATCAAATTAAACTAAACAAAGAAACTTTGATGCTGTAGGCAAAACAACCTCAGCAAGTCATATTTGCTTTTTTTATTGCTTAGTGTGTGTGTAAACCTGGTAACTACTTAAATCCATGGATTTAAGGAAAGTTTATACGTTTATTAACACCATATTTTTGTATGTTAACCGACATCATAGAATATTTCTTTCATTCATTCTTTCATTCATTTTCCAAACCGCTTTATGTCATAACTTGTATCACAAACAATTGGACACGGAATTGGCCAAGACAAGCATTGGCCGTACTGGCCGTCACTTTCGTCTATCCAGCACTTTACAGCAAGATCACCAAACGGTCTTAAACAACTATAATAAAATCATCGTTGACCACAAGATTTATTAACACAATATGCTTGTATTTATCCGGGGACATCCACCCGGGCCTGGCCACCAGGAAGCGTGAAGAAGCTAACCTAGCAGCAGCGGCGGCTACATGCATCACTCCTACCTCACAGGTATGCTCCACTACACCTTCATGTAGTGGATAAAGCAGGAAACTGGACATCTTTGGGGATTTCAAAATAAAATGTGAGGTTACTTCAGATGATAAAAATCTTAAGATAATACCTGATAAATTTGATCTTGTTCAGATCATCAAAGGTCCGACAAGAATTACCATAACAAGTAACACTCAAATAGATTTAATATTTACCATTTGCCTTGAAAGGGTTATTAAATCTTTTAATATGTTAGGTGGCCTTTTCGACCATAACTTCCTCCTCGTGGCCAGAAAGCTCTCAAGGAAGAGATTTTAAATTTTCTGAGAAAGTTGAAAAATGATTTTTTGTTAAGCCTCAAAATCAGTGTATTTTCCTTGTTTTCTTAAAATTACAGCGCAGGCTGTGAGGTAAAACGGCGCACGAGCACAACTTTGTGCAATCCCTAATAAACTGGGTCATTGCGTCGCGTGTATTTAGTTTTTGCAGGAATCTACTGTAATCTTTTTGCTGTAAAAATTATTTGGTTTAGTTTTTAATGTTTTATTAACACCTAAAAAATTCTATTGACAATAGCAGCTTTTTTAAAAATCAACTCACTCTGATGTGTTTCACAAAGACACAGGACGTCACACACCAAATAGAAATTAGCTTGATGTGAAAACACGATACCAGGAGTCCCGCTCTGATAAAACCACACAAAAGCAAAGAAAATGGATTGATCTGATTAGTTTTTGCTGAAAAACACACATTTTATTTAAATTTCCAGACATTGTTTGTTTTGTTCTGTAGCATGTTTAGATTTGTATGATTGTGACAGGATATATTTTCAAATTTAAAAAATGAAGCGATTTTGGAAAATCGTGCTTTCTGAATATACAGTGGGGCTGTGGATCCAACATTTTGATCCATGTCATCGATCCAACATCGCATGACACGCATAACTTTTAATGAGCTGTGTGATGCTGTTGGACTTCTTGTGGCACCTGCTGTTCAGTGCCCAAGGCAGCCAGTTCCTACAAAAAAGTGCATTGCCATCGCTATCTACAAACTGGCTATTGTATGTATGGTGTGTGTGAGGTTATTTGCCACATACTGGTGAGGAAGTACATCACTTTGCCTAATGAGGATGAGACGCACCACATTGCACAATGCCGTTACGAAGCGCATGGACGACCACGAATGTACGGCTCTATAGATGGGTCACACGTCCCTATTTGTGCACCCAAGGAATGGATATAGGGACTATGTAAACAGAAATGTTCTGCAGCCGGTTGTGGATGACAAGCTTATGATAAGGGACATTAGTGTGGGCTCTCCTGGAAGGGCACATAATGCTGCAGTTTATTTCAGCATCTGTGGTTGACTCATCATTCACTGATGCTTTAGTCAAATAAAGAGAGAAAATAATTTATGCTGTTAAAACTCAAAGTAATGGATAATGGATAAATGTCACAAATTGTTGTTCATATGCAATCCAGGAAGTAATCCATAAATACACAAAGCTACGACGACGACAACGGTGGATTATAGAAGTTAGAGGATGACTACTGGTAAGGGACGGTAGAGTTGTTAGTCTACAGGCAACAAAATGCTGGAGCTTATACCCATTAAAATAGTGAATGTTGGTCTAAAATGGGCGGGGCCTGTCCACACACTCAGCTGTTACATACCTGCCAGCTCCGAGAGTGTTCACAAACTTGTCCACATCCAGTTCACATGCACACTTGTGCATACCAACCAACACGTGTAAAGCATTACATTCTGTCACGCACACTATTCGAAGGTGTAAAGGTGAGCTGACGCCTGTGCTCAGGTGAATGTTATGTTAAGCTGAAGTGGATGATTGAATGCACAAAAAAGGAGGGAGAACCCCCAGCCATCCCCACACCAAGACCCCCGCCGAGGCAGCAGCGCTGACCAGGGCCCACCCCCGCACCCATACTGTGGGGTCAACGGAGGAGATCCACCCGCCAGGCAGCCCGGCCAAGCACCCAGACCAGGGCCCGCAGGACAGCCACATGGGCCCCCAACACCCGAGCGCAGTGAGGTACGGAAGCGCAGAGAGCAAGGCCCAGCCCAGTCAGGAGAGCAGCCCTCCCACCGCGCCAGGCGGCCGAGCGCAGGGCCCCACCCCCGAGAGCCCCACCACCCCAGACAAGCTGCCCACCACCACCCAGGAGTTCTGAGCATCCCCCCACCTCAGCCCCAGGTACGAGCCAGGGCCCCCCATGGGAGACCCGCTCCAAAGCTCCAGGCAGCTGCGGAGATCCAGAAGAGAGCATGATGGGGGTCAGCTACCCCCACCTAGAGGAGGGAGGACCAAGAGAAATGGGGGTCCCCGAAGGTGTACATTGCCTGACCAGGCTCTCCTAATGT
>BSAI01004110.1:1782-19418 GCA_036245035.1 Adrianichthys oophorus | reverse complement strand
TGAGAACATTTTGATTTGCCGTTGGCTTGGTGCAGGACAGTGTGTGCATGATGTAATTTTAACCTGTAGGCTTTAAACTTTACCATAAATATATTAAAACTTGGAGAAAAAGTAAAAAAAAAGTTTCGACTGACTGATCTGTCAAAAAAAGCCATTGGAGTTTGTAGGATTTTCTAAATAAAAGCAGAGACGTTCATTAAGTGAGCAAAAGGTTGTACAAAGTGGTGAAGAAATACTGGTAACGCAGTAATCGGATTTTTGATTTTTTAAAATAATTCCATTTAGATCCATCAGATCAGAGGTCTGCAACCTGAAGCTCCAAAGTCACTTGGCTTTTTTTACCACTCCACTGTGATTATCAGGTTGAAGAAAAATAAAATGTTTTTATGTTTAAAAAGTTATGTATTTCTTTGGACTACAAGGCAAATCAACGTGACATGACGGTCAGATGAGTCAAATTTTAATCAGCTCATCACAAACAGTTAAACCATATTACATATGACAGATTTTTGAGTGCTGGCTAACACAGAAAAAATAATTCAGACATTATGCGGTGGTTAGCGCTCCTGCCTCACAGCAAGAAGGTTCCCGGTTCAAGTCCTGGCTGGGGGACCTTTCTGTGTGGAGTTTGCATGTTCTCCCCGTGCATGCGTGGGTTTTCTCCGGGGACTCCGGCTTCCTCCCACCGTCCAAAAAACATGCTTCATAGGTTAATTGGTTGCTCTAAATTGTCCGTAGGTGTGAGTGTGCATGGGTGTGTGATTGTGGCCCCTGCGACAGACTGGCGACCAGTCCAGGGGTGTACCCTGCCTTCGCCCATGAGTAGCCGGGTTAGGCTCCGGCAACCCCGTGACCCCGAAAGGGATACAGCGGATTGGAAAATGAATGAATGAATGAATGAATGAATGCAAAGTTTTATTTTTTTTTTAAAGGGTGGAGTAAGACTTTGAAGCTTCTTTTGGGTTGCGGTCTCTGAGAAATCGACCCCAATGACTCTGTAAGTGTTGAAGGTTGCAGACCCCTGCATCAGATCAACACACAAAAGTGTTCACGTGAAACAAAAGATACAGTGCTTACAGAATGTAGTAACTTTTCATGTTTTGACCTTTTGGTGCGAAATAGCAAAAGATGCATTTTGCATTTTTGTACAACTATGTTTTAGACACACACAAACCATGTGGATTTGTTTTTACCCACAGTGCTGTGAGTAATTCTGCACTTTATTCCACTCGCTCACACACAAGCTACTCATAATGCCATAACTACATGAATACCATTGAGGGGGTATACAAGGTTTGACTATTTGATGGCATGTTTTCGAGGGCTGCTTTCAATGCCAAGTCTCACTGGGACATTAAGGCTGTCCTGATAGTAAAAGGATACATAAATTATATGTTTTCAGTGAATTTAACAACCCTTAATTTTCTACTTTTTTTATTGGGCAGGTTAGAGTTATTCAACATAATAATGTTATTGTCATTTATTAGACATTAATTTACATGCTTACATTTCACTTTTTAGAAGCTTAAAACCAGCGTGACATGGCCTTCAGAATAATTTATTTTACTAAATTTTCATTCATGTTGTACTTGATTATCTTTGTCATTTTCACATAGACTGATGTACATTTTGTTTCTGTTTATTTTCCAAACATTCTGCTGGAATAAATTCTCACTCTTATGTTACATTAAAATTCTTGAGATCATAAACTGTTCTTTGAAGTTGATTTTTTTCTATTTGTATCTATTTTTTTTTTTTGCCCACAAAAGAACTTTAGAAGGCTAAAATCTGTCACTGTGTTACAACTGTCACAACATATCTATTATCAACTGGTCAATTATTTAAACACTGCAATCCATTTATTTTGCTTCTTTTTTATTAAGCAGTGGATCATTTGCATGTATGGGCTAAAAGGATCCTGAGTCTCTCCTAACTAAAACATATATTGCTAATGACATTCTCGTCCTGAACCTTCTGATCCCCACAAAGTGAATAAGATCCAGCGATGCCTCATAGCCCCTGCCTGATGTGATATAGCACTAATGAATGTCTGACATGATCCGTTAGCTACCACATTCCACATTTAGCTTTAAACCTCCCCTGCATAAGGCGCTCTCGTGTGATAAGATAAACACAGACACTTCCAGTGTCTCGACTACCCACTGGGAATCAGTACAATTTATTTTCCTTCATCGACAGTCCCAAAACAAACAGAGCCAGCAGGACAGGGATGAAGGAGGGTATTTATGTTGTGAGACGAAGGGTAAGGAAGCAGGGATTGTAGCAACATTCATGCCTGGTTATCTGGCCAGAGGCTTCCTTTGGTGGTCTGTGTTATTCCCATTCGGCTTCATTACTGTCTTATCTGTAGTCGAGCCACACAGCCATTGAGAGCGGGCCGGAGAAGCTCTACAAGGTTGTGGATCTGACACACCTGCCACCTCAGATAAAATAAACATCAGAAAATGATACAATTTGCACTTGTGCATGGGTGTTTCTCGTTTGCTTTTGTTTCCATCGTGTGGATTCCTTCTTGATTGATCCCGATTTTCCTACATCAGCTTTTTTTTTTCCTTTCCCCCCTTCCTTTGTGTTGCCCTCGCTCCTTCCCAGAAGTCCCTCCTGACAGGGCTGAAGTAATGGGACAGTAAATTAGGAGCGTGTCATCTGTTCTTAGCAGCTGATGTGACCTGCCTCTTGTGAGGTTAAAGGCTAATGCAGTAAATGTCATCATTACAACAATCAGTCATTGTCTAATTCAATATCGCAGATGGCTTAAAAGGCTGCAAACGTTCCAATGAAACACCACTTCTGCAAACAGACTTTATGCTTATACTTCTAAACAAGTGGCTTTGATTGACAGTTCTGATCCAGAACAAAGTTAACATGATTTTGTAAAAATGCCTGGGATGTTGTCTCGGTTTTGATGAGCATACGGTGGTCCTGCAGTGCAAATCACTCAATGCAAAAACATATCAAAGATCACAAAGACAATAAAAAAAATAAAAATAAAAAAAACACGAATATTAAAAAAAACACAACATTACATTTTAGAAATCAAAACAAAATTCCAGAAACCAAAGCACAATTTAAAATAAATAAACAAAATGGAAATGAAAGGTTTCAAAAAAGAAATCACTTTAAGATATTACAAAATAAGAAATCCTAAAAGGTAGGTACTGTGGGACATCACTGTTTTTCTCTCTCTTCCTCCTCCATCAATCCCATTGCTCACTTAATGACAGGAGGAAAAACAAAAAAAACAAAAGCAGAACTTCTGAGTCTCTTTAATCCACTTTGTGAATACAGATTGGAGAATACTGCGACCAAATTCCAAAAGGGATTAGTTCTAAACAGCAGAGACGGAGCGGCCTTGGAGAGGAGCTAAAATTACAGGTGAAGTGATCCCTTCTAAAATTATCCAACTCTTTTATATTGTGCCCCTGAAGAATTCATGCTCATGTTTAATTCCCAAGCCCTGATAACGAATGTCTCCTCCAAGCACCTGAAGATTAATGGACTTTTACCAGGTGCTCTCTGTCTTTTTATAACACACTCCAGCTATTTAAACGCTCAGCTGTCTGGCTGTCAGCTTACAGCATGAGGTCATTTAGAGGAAAGCATCTTAAACCATAGGTGTGCTGGCTCAGAATTAGAGCAAATACCATCTGACATAAGTAAAAACAAAGGAAACAAAGGGGAACAAATTGAAGAAAACTGGAATCATTCGATCTGTGTTTTTGTGAGCAAAGAAAATACCTATTTGTATTCTTAGAGGGGATTTCTACAATGGGATATCGGGCCAATTAAAAAGGAAATAAAGAAATCAGAAGAAAGTCATAAATATTTTAGGACAAAGCTAAATTTTATTAGAATAAAGTTGTATTAGAATTGTTTGAAAAGTCAACATTTTACAGGAATAAAATCATACTTTATTTTTTAAAAAGTAAACATTTACAAAGGAAAAAGTCATTAACTTTGAAGATAAAGTTGTAATTTTGAATAAAGTTATAGATTTACAAAAAGATTCAAAAAGATTTTTGAGCATTGGGACATCGTATGGAGTGTTTTTTGTGGCATTATTTCAAGCGCAACACTCAATTTTGAGCGTAAAACTTTAAAAAAATGTGTGGAACAGAAAAATGCACTTGAAACTTTAAAATTAGTGCAATCCAAACTTTTTTACTCTTTTATTTTTACTCTAAAGAAATTCTCTCTCTCCTGCACTTGAAAAAGAGCAGGGCACCACATTACAAATGTGCCACAAAAGTCAGCCAATCACAGATATCATCCTTCATGACCATGTTTATATTTGGCTGTGACTGGCACATTTTGTGCCCTGCGACGGACTGGCGACCTGTCCAGGGTGTAGTCCACCTTTGCCCAACAGTAGCCAGGTTAGGCACGGGCAGCCCCATAAAAGGATAAAACGGGTTCAGAAAATGTATGGATGGATGACTAATTTCTTTTAAAACATGACGTTTTGAAGCATACATTTACAACTTTCTACTCCTAAATCTTTTTTTTTTTTTTTTTTTGGAACTGCACAAATGTATTTCAGTAAAAATTTGACTTTTTCTCATAGCTTTACAACTTAATTATGAAAAAAAAAAAAAACTTTTTTTTTCATAATTTTATGACTATTCTCATATATTTATTTATTTGGGTGGTAGTTGTACAGAGGCGAAGCAGACCTGTGATTGGAAGAATGCAGGTTCAGTCCCCGCCCTGCCTGCCCTTGGGCAAGACACTGAACCGCATTGCTCCTGGTGGTTCCTATAGGTTGGTGCCAGTGTAAGACATCAGTGTGAATGTGTGTGTTTGAATTGGATTGTGATTGTAAAGCGCTTTAGGCCTTCTAAGAAGGTAGGAAAGTGCTATATGTGCCATTTTTATGGTGGACGTAAAGCAGATTTTTTTTTTCTTCAAACAATACCATCTGACTTTATTTTGATCAAATTATAACATTTTCATAAATGAAGCTTTCTTCTTTGTTGTGACCTGCTGATATTAACTATTTGTCTGACAGAAATAAGCATGTGCTTTTATTTTTTTACATTTTTTTGCTTTACCAATCAGTGCAAATAACACACAATACAAAGAAAAAAAAATGCATTTTAAACAAAAAAAGCATATGTGAGTTTAGTATTCAAACTAAGTAAAGTAAATAAAGTTATAAGTGCAAACCAGATCTTAAAGACTTTTCTTCAATATATATATATATATATATTTTTTTTTTTTCCAGAAAACCTTGCAAAAATAAACTGTGGGAAGTGATGATAAATCCAATGTAGGAGTGTTGCAGCAAAAGATGTGGTGACTCAAGGGTAAAAATATATAAATAAATGCTAAGATAAACAAGCTAAACAACAGAAAAAAGTAAAGAATGTACAACTGAACTGAATACTGAGCACAAAAAAGAGCAAGGAACACAAAATATCAAGGCTACTCTAACAAACCCAGAAGAACTCAAACAAAGACAGGAATCCACATTCCAAGTCCAATCAATTGACTGAACAAAGACATGTCAATACTAAACAAAAAAGAGAGGAACAGAAAGTCAATATTCCGTTGAGTCCTATTTAAAATAGATTTTGCAGTGGGCATGAATGAAGCTCTTTATATATTCTTCTTTATAACTACAAGACTAAAAGCTTCTTAAAAAAGGGGGTGAAAAAAAAGTATTTATGGGTTGTGAAAGGTCATATCATGGATTCTTTTTAGTTTTTGACTACAGAGATCACACCGTTACGTTTGGACAACACACTTAAAGAGTGGTTTGACCATTTTTGCATTCAGACAGACAAACATAAATGCAGCAAAAATTACAATCTGCAATATTTAACCAAACATATTGATGCTTGCCCTTCAGGCACGTTTTTTAGAAAAATAAAAAAGGAGATTTATGGAGATTGGGGAAAATGCAGAGCTGTATTTCCATTTACAACACCAGCAGCACATGAAAACTCCACTATTGAAGTACTTGGTAGTGTTTGGATAGCAGTCTTGTTACTTTTCCTTTTTTTATGAAAGCAAACAGGGATCTAAACCACTCTCCACCACAGTTGTAAACTCTCAGAATAATAAAAGAAAAGAAGTTAATGCCCCGGGCCTGAAATCTTTAGCCTGTGGCTTCCTGGAAACAGGAATGATAACTGTTACTTTCCTTGGGAAACAAAAGTGGTGTTTATGAACAGCAGGGAAAGTTGTGGCACTGCAGCCCCCAGATGAATATTACCTTCTGTCTGAAGCAATCCCTTATGTCGACCAAGGGCAAGTGTCATGGAGAAGATTGAAACCACTGTGCCTCCACACTTATCAGTGCAGTTGTGGTTGACATTTAATCCTTTAGGATCAGTCATTTTTAATTTAATGAAACAATAATAATTAAAAAAGAAAAAACGTCTCTTTACAGGATCATGAAACAGGGTTTTTTTTAAGTGTTTGGGTTCTGCCGCCATGATGTTAAAGACCCATTCATATCATATTTGATCTATTTTAAATACGGTTAGATTGTTTAGCCAAAATAAGACCTGATGCCAGCTCAGGTTAAGAAGACAAAGGCGTACATTGACCTATAGTCTACACAAGTGAATGCATCAGAATGCAGTGGAGAAGGGAGCTTGTGGCCCACCAAGCATATTTTCTACGTAACGAATACAATCTTTTTCAAAGGGAATTTTTGGGTCCTGATTCACAACGATTTAAATAAAGAAATACTCAGAAATGCAATTTTAACCTTACATTTCTTCATATATGTCCTTCATTATGAGAACAGTGACACAAGAATGCATATTAACAGTAACAAAAACCCAATTTTCATTGGAGTGGGTCTTTAAGAATCTGGTATGCCTTCCTGTATGGCATCTTTCATTACAAATAGCACAATAATTCAGCTCAGATTTTAGCTCACACTCTGTCACAAAGGGACTTTTTCTTTCTAAAAAAAAAAAAAAAGAAGAGATCTCAAACATCTTGTTTTGTTGGGTCCTGCCTGCCTTTTTCATTTGTGTCCATGCAGAATGCACTGCATGATGCATAAAAGCCCTTGAAACAGCACAGAAAATAGCCAGACTTATTTTCTTATCGCAATAGCATCCATTGAAACAAAACAGTTTTTATGGACAACACTCACCCTCTTCAACATGGCTCTTTCTGCTGGCTTTGTAGGGTCTGCTATGTTACAGGGTCCTTAGATCTGCACATTCAAAAACAGCTTTTATCCAAATACCCCACACTCAGTTTGCATTTAGACCACGTACTCACAGATATTTAAACACAAACAAAAAACAAACAAAAATGTTTCTTTAAAACAAGAAATTGTTCAATATAGTTCAGACTTTATAATAACTTAATGTAATAACTTTCTACCAATGGATTTAGCCTTAAGCATAAATTGTGGGGTTTTTTAATACTAATATACAATAATTTATTTATTAACTTTTTTCAGGGGGGACAAAAGTAGAAAAATTTTTCTTTATGTATGTGACAAGTAAAATTATACTAGAGCTGCTGAGCCTTAGATTGTATTGTAAATTAATGTTTACCTGTAAAAATAGGTATATTTTAAGCAGTTCTTCATTAAATTCTCATTCATGAGACAAATGCAACAAATGTAAACCTTTTTGTTTGTTTTAAATGTGTAAGCAAGGTATTATCCAAATAAATATTTGTGTTTTTTTAATTAATTAGCACTAGACATATGTTATATGACTAATAAAGGTGTGTGCAGCCGCCCCAAATTCAGAAATAGGACCTTGAATCTAATCAGAACATTCCTCCAGACACTTTGCTGCTGCACCTTCTTGCACCAACTGACGCCAAACTTTGAGTGATGAAAAAGCATATTCAGATTTCACACTCCAATAACAACAACTAATCAAGGCCAGTGGCAGAGCCGCCCGGACGGAGGCAGCAGACCGAAACAGAGTGATGCTGCCGCAGCCCTCAGTCACTTCTAAACACCTGTCTCCAAATGGACACATCAATCCCTATTTCACAGCCCGCCTAACCTCCTACACTGACACACACATCAGCGCACACACGTGTGATATGCATTATGGGCGCATACAAAAAAAAACCTAAACGGGCATTTCCACAAAGCTATCGAAGGTGATGTTTTTTCTTAGATAATTGTATTGTTCTCCTGATCAAGAGCAGTTGTTTTATTTACAGAGATAAAAGAAAAGTATGCTATGCATGTATAAGAGGGAAACAGAAGAGAAAACGTACATGCAGAATACTGTAATCTCACTGATCGGCTTGCAGCACAGATGCACAGAGCAGGAGTGATGAAGGATGGAGGTGTGGCTTATAAGAACATTTTCCTGGATCAAAAAAGGTGAAAAGCTCTTAGCACCTGGGATAATACCCATTCTCTCTCTTTTCTCTTACCGTCTCACTTACAAACACACACATACACACACCAGCACTTTGCCTAATAGAGTAGCAGCAGTAGTCAGCGTTTCCAATGGCAGGTTGTAATCGCATGGCTGGACTTAGTGATGGATTTTGGGTTAGAGGCAGCATCAGCACTACTGCAATAAACACACACACACATTTACACCATTCACATGTGCATACACTTCAGGGTTAGCACAAAAGGTTATGTGTACAAAAGGATTAATGCTGAGATGTGAAAGTGCTGGAGAAGGGGCACTTGATGTCTTGTATTATGGGTAAATGCAATGAATTTCACAATAATCAAAACACTTCAACAATTAAAATGTAGTTATTTTTCTTTTGTAAATGCAACAATCTTAGCGTATAAGGAAAGGGAATAGTGTATGCTCTGTTTTCTATAATCATTTAATGGTAGTTCATAAATAAACTGGAAACTGGTGGGACTTGTCACTAGTTTCTTTGGGTGAAACAGTTTTTGTTGAAAAATATGGTCCGTGTCATCTGATCCTCACATGTCTTTGTCATGAAGAGGTTAAAATGAACATGACATTTGACCAGAATACTATTTTCGCTACTTTGATGTCTGGGTTTAAAAAAAAAAGAAAATCTAGAGCTAAAAAGGTAAGATTTTATTTAGAAACCACGTTTCACTAAACAAAGTAATTAATGTCAAATTTGTTTATGTCTACAATGTGTTCATTATTTGAATCAACAGAGCAAACAGGCCTTATGCTATGTACACACTATTGACTGTATGCAGAGAACTGGACAGAGTGAGCGTGACGTCACCCGTAGAAAAGGCTCCAGCGAAATTAAGGCAATTCAGTTATAATTTTTACGTGATATGGAAGTATCACGGAAAGTATCACGGAGCCAGACATCAGTGATTGGTCCGAGTTGGTCAGAGTCAATGTTTCTATGGCAACTACTGTCGCCAGTCATGAGTAAGCTTATGCAATGTCCAAAATGTTTCTACTGAAAGCGAATACAGGAGATGTCTGAGGCGGGGGGCAGTGGCTTTTAATGAGGTATCTGGTTGATAAAAAAAAAAAAAAATCAAGATTAGCAAGAAGATTTTAAGGAAAAGGTATCAGAGCAAGAAAGGTTATTCTGACAAATATAATGATAGAAGAATAATAGTTAATTTCTCAACAGAAGTCTTTGGGATTTTGGCTTCTTGAAGCCAGTGGATACTTCCTATTTTGAACGCGAGGAGGGAGAAGTCACTCAGTGCAGTTCTCTATACACAGTCAATAGTACACATCGGCCATGTGATGTACATACAACTATGTGCTGAATGCAGCACTTTCAGCACATTCACATTGGACTGTTACTAGTACCTCTCCCCAGCGTGGTAAAAAAAAGTTGAAGCAGGGTAAATATGGCGAATCTTGCTCAAGGCTTTTTTTTTTTCATGGCTCTATTCGATATATGAAAGACTTGGTGTCACATAATTAGTGGCAAGGCACAAACTGCAAATAATAATTGCTCCTTCATGATCAACTTCAAATGATTTGACAAAGGGTGCTATCCATGTGTCACTGCCAAATCCTAGTCTGTGAGTGGTCATAGTTTAACTGGTTTACTTTCATCGCACATTCAATGGCCCCATGTTTTATGTGTAGAGCCCAAAAATGGACTTAAAAACTGGTGATGCATGAGCATGGGAGTTTTAAACATGGAAGCAAGAAACATGCATATACATGTGTTTACATAGACTTTTCATTGGAAGTGGTTGCTTAAATGCACATTGCCTAGGGTGGTGTAAATGCAGCATTACACCTTTAAGCAAATGTGTTTTATTTTATCTTTTGGTTTGTTGAGACTAAAAGTTAAAAATTTCTAAGCTAAAAATGAGAAGAAAAAAAAAACAAATCAAAGTGATATCTGTTTTTTTAAACCTAGTATATATATATATTATTCCTCCAGTGGTATCCCATGGGTGTATTTGGATGTCTTTGACAATGAGTTCCATTTATAACGCTGGTCTGAAATAATGTAGCAAGAGCTCTGACAGAAACAAGCAAGATAAATTATATGCCTGCGGTCTTGGCTTCTCTTCTCTGGCTTCCTGTCAAATCCAAAATTTAAAATCTTTTTCCACACATACAAAGCCCTTAATGACCAAAATCCATCATACCTTGAAGATTTCATGAAACCATAGTATCCCAATTGAGCAGTTTGCTGTATTGGGAGGCTTATTTGTGCCTCCTGAAAGGGTTGTGAGTCTTAAGGTATCTCACTATTCCATTCAATTACAATTCTGTGGACCACAACTCAATTCAAGATTGACTCTTGAGAGCAAAGCTTGAAGGGGATGCTGGAGCTGGCAGCGGGTTAATCACCAGCCAATGTGACACTTCCCTGGTGCTGCTACTCATTGACTCCAACTATTTCCTTGTGCTGACAAAGTCTGAATAATTCTAATATTTTCCTTTATATCTAGAATCAAAAGAACTGATCATTTCTGTCAAAAACCACATTTAATGGGTAGGGCAACAAAACAAGGAGACCTGGAGAAAAAGAAGCTTTGTTGGTTATTTTTTTTTATTTTTTTACAAAAGTTTACTAAAACAAGCCAGTTTGCCAGGGCATCTCACCAATTCGTACCTAAAAAAAGAGACAAACCCCATTTTAATATTCTATTCTGTTTTTTTTTTTGTTTTTATATGCCAAGAATACATCTTTCTCTTTTAAAAAAATGAGTTGTATTTTTCTTTTGCTTGTCTTTTCTGCTTGAAATTTAATTTAAAAACTATACAGTTTATGACTATGCTTCTGTCTATCTAAGACCTTCAGGCAAATATCATTTACAAAACAGTTGTCCACATATTGAAGCACACATAGATTTATTTTTTTGATATTAAGAAAAGAATTACAGTTCATGACAATCCAGTTTTGACAGATGAGTAGCATGTTTTCTAAAATCTACTGGAGTGTACTTGTTTACGCTGGTGGCTAATCCCCAAGCCTTGAAGTTAAAGGATCAAGATGGTGCTACTTCGTCTTATTTCCGCTTTTTAATGGTTGTAAATCTTTGGTAAAAAAAAATTCATCTCAGAAATATTTATAGGGGAAACTTTGGACTGAATCAAGCATTTTCCACCTGTTTTTCGAACAAACTTGTCTTTCAAATACTATTTTCCGTGACAGACTGTGGAAAAAAAAAGTTTGATTCACATTTGGAAAGATTTTCTTGTCAAAAAGAAATGCAAAAGACATGAAAGAAATGCCATACATTTAGTGTGATTTGTCCTTCTGAACTGCCATGTGATTTTCCTCTTTTCTCCTTTTTCCTCAACATGACACACAGAATAACTTTAGCTCTGCAAAGATCTCCAGTGGAATATTGAGGAATCTCTCTGGATTTAAGCCACAGTTGGCTTCATAAGTCTTGATTTGTACATTCATCCCTCTCCAGTAGACACAGTGCAGGCTTCTATAGGCACACAAGCATGTCTCTACACCATGATGGGAGCAGTGTAAACGGTGAGTGATCTTTTTCCTCAGTTCATCAAGACTAACAAAACCCTGAACACTCTTCTCTCTTGACAGCTCTGTTCTTTCTGAAATGAGAAGAATGGTATGATTTCACTTGGCATTTTCTTTTTGTTTTATGGGCATCCCCGGTGCATTGTTTCAATAGGGATGTGCAGTGTTTTATGCTCCTCTGCTGTGGATGTTGTCATGTTGAGTCTCTCTTCAGACATTAAGAGTACCTTTTTCAGCTTTTAACGAAGCATGAAATGAGGGATTCAGGGTTCTGCTAAAATTCAGCTAATACAATACTAGTCGCATTTGGGTCAATTATATTTTTCGGTGAACTGTTCATTGAATTGTCAGTAAAATTACTTTTGCTTTTTCTGAGTTAGGTCAATTATAGCCCAACAGCTTGCCAAAATCTGAACAAAACAAAATCCAAAACTCTTTTTGTTTGTTTTTCCTCTGTTATGCTAATTATAATTGTTATAATTTGACAATCAAACACACATTTTCAAACATCATTTGTTTTTATTTTAGCTGCATTTCTGTTGACTAGGATATTGCGCATATTGGATTTGCGGCAATAAATTTGGCTAATGGAAACATGACAATTTCCCCAAAAAATTGTATTTATCAAAAAAAGGTTTTGCACTTGGAGAAGGGGGTTTTTGGGATGTATCAACATTGAAATATTTTGCAAAATTGCAATGGAAACACTTTTTTTTAATTAATGAGTCACATGATCTGGCTGCTTTGGGCACTGCACACTGGGCGCCACAAGAGGACCCACAGCATCACAGAGCTCATCAAAGTTGAGCGTGTCATGCAGAGCTGTTGGATCCACAGCTCCTCTGTAAAATCACCAACCACGATTTCCCAAAATCGCTTCATTCGTACCCGCTCCCATGTGTGAGGAGCTTGCTGCTCCATGGCCTGAACAAGATGCCGGCGCCTTCTTTGATGGAGGATAATGAGCGCTAGTGCCGTGGTAGAAATTTGAATGTATCTTGTCATGCTATCAAACAGAAAAAGGGTCCAACTGCTTATTATTAGAATATTTATTTATATATAAGTTTAGACAGCTGAACAGGCTTCTCACATGTGTCTCTGTGACTAGCTACAGGGCATGCACAGTACTGCTGTGACGTCATCCAAATGCACCCTCGTATCTCTTTAACATAATCAACTAATAGCAATACCTTAACGCCACATATCTGCAGGAAATCAGGATATTGTTCACATTCGTCACCATGTTTTTGAATGACTAAGCACATAAATTGGTCTGGATTTAGGCATATTTTGCAAAATTATGACTCAATGGAAACTGTGTAATTGTGTTTTTCAACATTTCTAGAATTTCAATAACGTTTTGAGCATATCTGTAATTGAAACTCAGCTACGCAGACTCTATTAACTGTGTTTGCAGTAACTAGAATTTCTTGGTAACATGCTACACGTTAGTCACTTTAATAGTGTACCAATAACTCCTAACCTTGTTTGCAACACATAAAAAACAGAATGATGCCAAGAACATTACTGTGACTCCACTACCTACTGACCTTGTTGGTAATACGTAAAAAAATAAAATAAAAACAGTCAGACATCATCACATGTTGGACGTGTTAGCGTATTCATAATAACACGCCATCAAACATTTTGACGGAGCGTCGTGTACCTCTCAAAATCGCTTCGACATCACTAAGCACAACCAAAATAAATCCATGAAAAAGGCACTCCAGATTATAAGGCACAATGCCATTTAAAAAAAAAAAAAAGGCTTTTAAGTGCAGAAAGTATTATGTAACCTGGATTTAACTAAAGCTAGTAATAATTGTTTTCATATTTGTTTTAATCATGCAGACATTGTGGCCCTGGAGTCATTTTTCCCTGGTCTTGGTAAAAATACATTGACAGCTTGAATTCTTAATTTTAAAATACTGTCGTTAAAACCTTAAAAAAAAGACTTTTTTTTCTTTACTTTTAATCAAACCTGTGATTTAAACTCATTGGCGCTCTCATGGTGGATTTCCTGTTTATTATTTGAAACCTCACTGTTTGCATGCTTCTGGATGTTTATTAGCTATAAAAATGCATGGAAAATTATGGGTTTAAGTAATGATTCAAGAGTTTTATACTCATCTCAACACTGTTGGGTAGCTGGAAGACAGCTCAATGTAATGGAGGGAAGGTGTTTATTGGGATAGGCCAATCTATCTCCCCTTGATTTGCATCCGTTGCAAGTTTGTGAAAATGTGTACCTGTTTTAGGTTGGCTCCTCCTTTCCATCGGCCAGATACTGTAGCTCATGTCATCAATTACATTGTTTCTGTGCCTGTGTAAGAATCATTTTTATACCCGCCGCCAGATCGTTCAATCGTCTAACTGAAACGCCAATGTGCCAGTTGGCTTCTGTCCTCCCTTAAGGATTCCTGCCTCGATCCGTGATTGAGCATGCCTGCCACTCGTAGTGCAATTTCCCATTCAAGTTTTGGCTCTGGAGCATGCTAACTACAAACTCATATCTCCCCCTTGCATATAGGACATTTTCTATAATAATTCTATTTGACTGTCTATTGTGGAGTCCTTCTTTTTTAGGTCTAGCCTGTGATTAAGACTGTAAAACTTAATGTGACAGTTTGTTTGTTATTTGACAATGCTGTCTGAGTTGTATACTCCTGTGGATTTCTCTTTATGTGTTTATATCAGAACTCTAAGATCCCTCCCTTTTATTTGCAAGGGACCCGACATTTTTCTCAAGACCACCAGAAGAAAAAGAAAACGTGTACATGTTGCTTGTGTTGCTCTTTATTTTACAGCTTCTCTACATCCTTTACACCTTTACAAATTGACAGGTACAGAGCCCTCAAGCATCATTTCATTCAAATCAGCAAAAGGTGAAAAACTAGGAAAATTTTTACTTTTGTCAAAAAGCAGAAAAAAACTGCTAAAAAATGGTGAACCGATTTAAATTCCAGCAGTTTTGGTCATAACTTCAAAGGTTTTCATATGATGTTACATTCATACCTAGCTCAGAAACACGCTCATTGATAAAGCTATGTAAACGCAAGCATATGTGCATTTCAGGCTTCTGCGTTGAAAACTCTCACGTTCACGTGTCACTTTGCAAGTTTTAGGTAAATTCTTGGGCTCTATGTACAAAACATAAGCTAATTTTGCACGTCTTAAGTTAACTAGTTGAACTTTGTCCTATCAGGGACTTAGATTTGGTAGTGACGTATAGATAGCGCCCTTTTTAAACAGAGAAGTGCGAAAGGTTTGAAAATTGATCATAAAGTCTTTAGTTTTATCGGAATAGACAAAAGAAAATCCTAGAGCAAGATTCACGAGATTTGCACAGCTTTTTTTGTTTTTTTAACTTGTCCTGTCCAGCAGCTGAGCAAACAGATATGAGCTGAGAGCCTCTTGTGTTTACCAGATTTTACTGTTAGAATTGCTGGTCATAAATCTTCGGACATACAAGGTGTATATTTGTATAAACCCCTTTTGGAATTTGGGCTAAACTTCATTTACTAGTATATTGATTATGTTTGTATCCTTTTTTGCTGGACTGGATGGAAAAGAAGGGGGAAGAAGGGAGAAGGATGGTAGAGGGGGTTATGGCACAAAAGAAAGGGGAAAAAGGTGGGTTAAAGAAATCGGAGGATGATTACAGGGGAGGGGAGGTAGAATCATCAACAAGAGTAGAAGTTTATCATCATTACAGTCAGGTGTGAATCTTAGTCTAAAATGGGCGGGGCATACCTATTGGCTCCAAGAGTCTTCACAAACAAACGTGTCAACATGTACACAATACAGTTACAGTTCGCACGCACACTTATGCATACAAACCAACACACGTAAAACATTTCATTCTGTCACGTATACTGTTTGTGCAAAGGTGAGCTGACACCTGTGTTCAGGTGAGTGTTTCTATTTTGCTGAGGTGGAGGATGGAATATAAAAAAAGAGAGAGAGAGTTCCTGTCCATGTTCAAAAAATTTAAACATTTGTATAATTTTTTTCCACTTCACCCCTGCCATAAAGGCTTTGGCTGTATGACCCTTCTGTTGAACCAGCTGCCAGTTTAGCTTTTAAAAGAGGACAGCCTCTCCGGTTTTCAAACAAAGCTTAAAACTTTCATGCTAGTAAAGCATGGCCATCAAACAAAATGACACGTGTAAGTCTCTTGTCATCTAGGCTGTTACTCTTTTTTGTTTCCTCAGCGGGTTTTGTTGCCTCTAAGGATTTTTATTTACCCCCACTCCTCCCCCAAGGATGCAGCTTTAACCAATTTGTGCAGTGTTCTTTGTTGTTATTATATTTTGTCCCCTCCTGCTGTCCCAACAGGTTGTGAAAGATTGTCAACCTCCCTGAGTCTAGTCGTGGTGGAGATTTATTCTGTTAGAAAGGAGTTTTTTCTGTTTTTGAATTCTGTCCAACTGTCTTGTCTTTTTCTCAAACGTGTGTTTAAAGAGATCTCAGATTACTTTATGCTCTGAATCTCGCTTATAGAAATAAAACTTAATAAGAAACATGGCGGTCTGCAAGTATTTTAAAGCAGTACATGGATGAGTTGGGTCTCTGCGACGCTTGGCGCTCATGTCATCCAAACACTAAAGGGTTCACTTTCTTTTCTCCAGTTCACCACTCACAGTCTCGCTTAGACTACTTTTTAGTCAGTAATTCTCTTTTAAAAGATATCAAGCATTCCAACATTCATCCAATTATCATTAGTGATCATGCACCAGTTTCTGTAAATATTTCTAGAGATCTACCCACACCTTCAGGCTTAACCTGGAGGTTTAACACTTCGCTGTTAAAAGATCAAGAGTTTATTCAATTCTTTAAGAAAGAGTGGGCAACCTTCTTAGAATTTAATGATACTCCGGATATTTCACCATGTGTTCTTTGGGAAACAGCAAAAGCAGTGATGAGAGGAAAAATTATTTCTTATTCAACAAATAAAAAACACAAAGAGAAAGCAGATTTATTAGAAATAGAAAATAAAATCAAAGATCTAGAGGCTGCTTATGCTGCTTCTGCACAAGAACACATTCTGGGAGATCTGAAAAACTTAAAGCTTCAGTTACATGACATCATCAATAAGCAAACACAATTCCAAATACAAAAACTTCGACTCGAAAATTTTGATAACTCAAACAAATCGGGTAAATTTTTAGCTAATCAGCTTAAAATTAATAAAGAAAAATTAACAATTACCTCTATTATGGACCACACAGGAACTGTCACTCACGACCCGGTTAAAATCAATAAAACATTTAAAGATTTTTATAAAAACTTGTTGGCTCTGTTGGTCGGGGATCTGGTCTGGCGCCTGGGTGGGTCAAGCGCGGGGGCCGCATGGTCTCCCGGGCCTGGGCGGGGGGGGTGTGTGGGTGGTGCATTGTGTGGGGTTCTGGCTTGGCTCGGGGGGTAGTCCTTTTGCGTGCGCTGGGGGGGCTTGCGCGGGGCCCTGGTCCTGGGGGGTCTGCCTGTGCTGGATGGGCGGCCCGTCTACACCCGGGGGCTGGTATCACTTCTTCTCTGGCCCTGGGACGGGGTGGGGCAACCCTCTTGGGGCCTGCATTTGCTCCAGGAAAAGCCTACCATGGCGGGGTCTGGGGGGAGCGGGCCAGGGGGAGGGATTTCCGTGGGTAAGAGGGGGGGTCCACCACCAGTATGGGACCCTTGAGGCTTCCTCGGGCCCGCTGGTACCTGACCAGGCAGCCACAGGGGCGGTGCTTGGGGGC
>BSAI01004107.1:0-13404 GCA_036245035.1 Adrianichthys oophorus | reverse complement strand
TTCCTAGAATCTCTAAAAGCACAGTTGGAGGTAGAGCCTTTTTCCACCAAGCTCCTGTTTTATGGAATAAACTCCCAGCTCATGTAAGAGAGGCCGACACAGTTTCTACATTCAAAGTTAGGCTTAAAACATTCCTCTTTGAACAGGATTATTGCCAGGCTAGCTAACAATCAGAGATTATTTAACTTACTGCTCCTCTGCCTCACCCCCTCACAACCCCCTCTCCTTAATCTCTCTCTTTCCTTTTCTACTAACCTTCTACCTATCTCACAATAAATCCTACCCTAACCCGGGTCTGCATCCCCCCCCCTCTCCACCTGTAATCTTCATTACATCACTTGTCATCTGCCATTGCTTTATTTTATTTGGTTTATCATGTCTCTGTTTGGTGCAGTGCGATTCACATGTTGTCCCTCTTTCCCACTCCCCTATGGGGGAGAGATTTCTGATTCCAGGTGGATCATCTGTGCTCCTGTCTTTGGCCGTGACCTCACCTTGGCTCTTTCAACAACCCCAGCTGTTCTACAACTCCATCTGGATGAAGTCCATCTGCTACACTATTCAAACATGTCTTTGTTTCTTTAAATATTTAGCTGTTATCTTAACTTGTA
The DNA here is from genome assembly GCA_036245035.1 of Adrianichthys oophorus. NCBI lineage: Eukaryota > Metazoa > Chordata > Actinopteri > Beloniformes > Adrianichthyidae > Adrianichthys > Adrianichthys oophorus. The sequence continues at coordinate 12,793 of BSAI01004107.1, read as the reverse complement.
TCTGTTTATCTAGACGTGTTTGTTTATTAGACATATACTTGTTAGAATTAATTAAGCTCACTTTTCTTTAATAGTTCTAGCACATCACCTGTCCGTCCGGGGTTGAGGATCTCTCCTTCACGTGGGCAACCCTGAGGTTTCTTAGTCCCCCCCCCCAAAAAAAAAAAAAAAAAAAGAAAAAGAAAAAGACAGGGTTTTTTATGAGTTTTTCATCACCGAGAAGGAGTGTGTAAGGACAGAGATGTTTGTTCAGCTTAGTCTGTTTAACAATCAGCTATTGTTTACTTTTATATGTTTAATAATTTTTTTTTGCTTCTGATTGATAATCAGTTCAATGAGACGGCTATGGCTGTGATATTGGGCATAAATAAAATTGAATTGAAAATTGAATTGTGTGTCATCATGAAAAGGAAAATATTTACTTCCGATTCCAACAACATGAAGCCAATTTATTGGCCATTTTTTCCCGATATGGATGTTGCCATGTTGGACCCAGGGATGAATGAGGTCAGTGTACTTCAGATGCATGCAACATTCTGATAAATCAATGCGGTTTCTAAAAGCACACATGGTGTGTGTAAATAATATCACTCTGTTGTTGAAAAGACTTGTAACAGTCAATGGCAGAACTTGGTCTTGACTTGAGGTCAAAGACTTGAGACTTACTTGTGTAATCATTGCAAAACAATGATTTGGTCCCACCTCTGGATTTTGGCTTCTTGAGCCATTAAATACTACCTATTTTGAATGCTGGGGGGTGGGGTCACTCAGTCCAATTCTCATCCACATCAACGGTCTAACGATTTATGACTTTGACTTGGAGGGCGCACCAAAACAATTCTGAAGCTGCACAAACATTACCAGATGTGACAGAACTTATTTGCACACTGGTGGGGTGGGGGTCTCTCACGGGTTAAGTCGTTACAAAACTAATTCAAAATGGAATTGGAAAGCATTTTTAGTTCGCATACATACAACACTGAAACACAACAGCTTTCGGACTCTGTTTTTACTCATTAAATGTAACCAGTCCGAAGCACATCAGAGCCTTGTTTCAGAAAATGAAACTGAGTCACAAAAAAGAAAAAGTCTTTCATTTGAAGGACAAAACTGCAGATTTTAGTCTCTATTTCTCCAAAATCTTATTTAGAATACAAGCAATTCACTGCAAAACACAGAAGAAAATTGAAGTCGCCTGATCTAAATGTAAACTGCCTGAGATGCTAACCTCTGAGCAGACCTTAAGTCATGTGAGTGAAACAAAACCTTTTCTTAAGTTTAAACTTTTTTTGTAAATGTGGTCCTGATACAAAAAAAGGCTACTGAAGAAATGCATTCTTAAAAACAGATTCCTGTGGATACAAAAAGATCAATAAAAAGATTTCCTTCATTCAATAAGCTCTCTTCTAAAAGTATAAAGCAATAAATCTGAACATTTTCTGCTTCTATGGCACAAAATGAATCTCTTCAATGCATCAAAAACTGTCTCAAAGAGGCTTTGATTGTAACGATGCTTCAGCTGATCGAGACAGATTGAAATTCGCATTCAAACGCGGCTAATAACTGCTGGTGTCTTTGCCACAAAGAGTTCGGTGTCAGGAGATGAGTGCAGTCTGAGCAAGAACGGGAATAATGAGTTACAGTAAGGCCCAGCTCAGGCAGGCTCTGCCTGAACCCAGTCCTGAACTCCCGACATACAAGACCCAGAACCAGCTAAAAGTGATGATCCACAGACTCATGTCAGCTAACAGACATTTGGGCTTTGCGACAGATGCCAGAGTCGGATAAACATTTAATTAGCAACTCATCAGCTGTGTCGAAGCTAATTACTCTAATCTCCAGCCAGAGCCAAAGCAGCTCCTGTTGCAGGCGGTTTTCGGAGCAGCTGAGTATGCTGCAGGATTGGGGAGTGGGGGGTGCAGGACTCAGAGTGGGCTCTGTGACTGTGAGCGTGCAGAGCTGCCGTTCTTCCACAGTTCACTACACAGCAAGGATCCATATGAGCAGTTATTCACAGAACAGCTAGTCTGGCCTGGATCTGCTGTTAAGCTGTGCCTGCTGGCTGACTGCTGGTACGGTTAAAAGCACGAGAACCAAGGGAGGGGCACGTCTAGTTTCACAATGAAAGATCATTTATGGTTGGTCCGGTACTGACTCCGGTCTTCGTAGGTGTTTTCAGAGTTAATGCTTTGACATCGAGCTGTAGCTTTAAAGTGTTGTCATTATCAATAAGCACCAGTTGTATTTTCAGCTTCAGAATATAAAATAATTATGTAAATTGCTTTATGACTCACTCCAATGAGAATTCTGTTTTGGGTGCTTTTAACATGTTCTTGTGGCATTTTTCTGATGATGGAGGGCATGTATTAAAACAATTAATCTTAAAATCAAGTTTCTGAGTATTTATTTATTCAAATAATTGTGAATCAGGATCAGAGAAAAGTTACTGTTTGAAAAACATTTGTAGTTAAGACGTAGAAGCTAAAATCTGTAAGCTCGATTTCTGATGCATCCACTTATAGACAAATAATCCATATTCGTCTTTGTTTTCCTAATCCAAGCTGGCATCTGGCTCAAAGCTGTACGGCTTAGTAACCCAAATTGTGCTCGCCATTTTTGTTGTTCTGTCATGTTAGGTTGTGGTTGTGTGAGGCTGTAAGCAGCGGGAAGGAGTGTAAAAACAGATGAGTAACTGGAAGTGGGGGCAGACTAACTCCAGGCCCACATTCCCACTCATAACTCAAAGATGCATTTCTGATGAACTACGGCTGCTCTGCAGAAACTATGCCCTAGAAAGCAGCACACGTTATTTTTTTTAATTATTATTTTGGCAAAAAACTGCCTAATCATGATTAATAGACCACTGGGACTGCTTTGAAAATACATCAAAACATAATCAGAATGGGCATTTGATAGTCAAAGAATTATTGTAATCCAAACTATGTGTTATTTCTGACAGCTTCAGGGTCAGAGGATTAATGCAGACCAGATTAAATCCCACAACACAAATTCAAGTTTACAATTTTATTTCAGGAGAGAATAATTAATACAGATGGTTCTTCTTTCACATCAAACGGGTGAACCTTGAGTTTAGCTATTTAGATTAGCTACTTGAACATAGAGACTACAGTGGGGATCAAAAGTTTGGGCACCCCAGGTGTTCTATTATTGAGCAAAAAGAACCCAAGGAAAGATTGAAAAATCTCCTAAAGGGATCAGTTTACAGATGAGACATTCTTTTAATGTAAAAAAAAAAAATTGAGGCTTTATTTCCATCATTTACCCTTTCAATAAAACATAAAACAAAATGATGGTGTTTGCAAAAGTTTGGGCACCCTGCAGGGTTTATAGTATGCTCCGCCCCCTTTAGAAAAGCTGAGACCTGACAGTGTCATGGATTGTTCACAATCATGGTTTGCAAAGACCAGATGATTTCAATCTAAAAGATTGTAAATAATCTGATCATCTGACCTTTCCCCAACATTCAGCATCATGGCTTCTTGTTGTCCAGAACAATGAAACTAAAAATAGTTGAAGCAACAGTGGAAGTTAAAGCAAGATCTGGAAGAGCAAGAAAAATCTCAGACAGAGCAGAAAAGCAAGTCCAAACCCACGTTTGACTGCAGCATCCCTCCAGAAAGACCTGCAGACTCTGGAGTTGTGCTGCACTGTTCTACTGTCAAGAGATACTTGTACAAATATGGTCTTCATGGAAGAGTCATCAGAAGAAAACCTCTTCTACATCCTCACCACAACATTCAACCTTTGAAATTCACAAATGAACATAAAAACAAGCCTGATGCTTTTTGGAAACAAGTTCTGTGGACCGACCCGGTTCAGATGGAACTGTTTGACTGCAATGAACAAAAGTACGTTTGGAGAAGAAAGGGTCCAGAGTTTCATGAAAAGAACCTCTGCCCAACTGTTAAGCATGGAGGTGGATCAATCATGCTTTGGGCTTGTATTGCAGCCAGCGGCACAGGAAACATTTCACCAGTAGGAGAAGAATGGATTCCACCAAATTTCAGCAAATTTTGGACACTAACTTGATGCCATCTGTGAAAAAGTTGAAGTTGAAGAGAGGACGGGTTCTAGAAATTATAATGATCCTAAACAAATCCACGCTGTTTTACATTAAGAGACAGAAACTGAAGGTTTTACAGTGGCCTTCTCAATCACCTGACCTCAACATCATTGAACATCTATGGATAGACCTGAAAAGAGCAGCGTGGAACAGACATCCCAGAAATCTCAAAGAACTGGAAGACTTTTGGAAAGAGGAATAGATGAAGAAACCTAAACAAGAATGGAGAGACTCTTGGCTGCTACAAAAAACCTTTATAAGCTGTGATACTTGCCATGGGGGGGCAGTACAAGGTACTAACTCTGCAGGGTGTCCAAACTTTTGCACACGCCATTATTTTGCTTTCTATTATTCTGACAGAGTAAATGATGGAATAAAGCCTAACTTTACACATTAGGAGAATGTCTTGTCTGTAAACTGATGTCTTTAGGAGATTTTTCAATCTTTTCTTGGGGTCTTTATTCACAATAATAGAACATTTTACCTGGGGTGACCAAACTTTCCATCTACAAGTCTATCTATAATCAGAATTTGTTTTATTCTTTGTTCCAAAACATGGGGTACTTGGATTTTTGGCTCAGTACAGTTTCTTTCACACAGTAATAATTAAGGATGTCCAAATGTAGACAAGAATGTGCGATAGATTTGTTGAAGGTGTGGTGCAAAAGCACCCCAAAGGTATAAACTAAAATCCAAAAATAATGACTGTAGAATATAACCCTGCTGGATAATTATCCACTGTGTTTGTATGAAAATGTGAACGTATCAGAGACACACTGTGCAGCTGCAGACGGGAACAGAAAACCAGGTGTCTCCATGGTAATTGTTGCAACAGTCATGCAGTCACATCATGACATTTCACTATGCTCAAATATTCCCCACAACATCTCTATACTATTCGCAAACTCTGCTCCACACTGACCTGTAACCTAGCAACCACCCAATATCTCACACCAGCAGATGATTAAAGGTGCCTTGGTTTTCCTTTCAAGCACTGAAACATGGGTAGACTATTGAATTGTCAGATTAAAAAATCTGTATCTCCATCTTGTTTTGAGTCTTTGCAGATTAGATGGCACTACTGTGGTTACTGCCAGCCCAACACCCCTGAGTATCTGTGTCAGAAAGAGATGTTAAACATAGTGAGTCCAAATAAATATGTATTAATTACCTTAATCAAAATATCTTTGTAATGATTTTATGGATCCATAACTTCTGAGATGCAACACTCAGTATCAACAGACACATGCCATAAAAAAAGAATCATGATTATCTGTGCATTCATTTTCTCGTCTCTGTTTGCATTAATATTTGTAGATAAAGCCATGAGTTGGAACCTTATACATCTTTATGTTGGACAGACAATCACTAATGTCATCCAATGGGTTTTAAATGGCAAAAATGAACCCTAAACAAAATAGCAACACTGAGCTGCGTTTGCTCAGCCCAATCCAACTGGGCAGAACAATGTAAAGCAAGTTTTATTAAGTCTACCAATGGGTTCACCCACCTACCAATCTAAAGAATACAACTCTGGAGCACAAATTTGCACTGTGGCAAAATGGAACTGATATAAGTTTTAAAAGTTTATGTCACGAATAAAAATTAAACCAATAAACATAAACAATAATTACAGGCTTTACATTCTATTTGTGCATTTGTAGTATGAAATCTATTTTTTTTAAGTGGTAGTCAATGATAACATGGTCTGTCCATCCATCATCTCCCACTTTTCCTGGGCCAGGTTTCAGGTGCAGCAGCCTAGTGAAAATGCCTTAACTCTCATTCATGGAGTTCACACTGGTCTGCAAACCACCCCTATACACATTAAGGTCCTGGTTCTATGAAGCCAATAGAACAACAGTATCCACAAAAAAGCAAAGATAAAATCCTGTGTTACTTAAACAAAACTTAGAAACGTAGAAGTTCTTTTCATAAAAACAATAACAGAATTGGTGGCTAAGGGCATCCATGCAGGAGTTCAACATGTGATGGGAACAGGTTTGACCTACTTCTGGCAATACAAACCATTTCAATTCAATTTTATTTCTATAGCCCGATATCAAAATGCAGTTGGCTCAATGTGATCCACACCAGTACTTATGCAAAAGAACATGAAGTCAGTCATAAGATATACACAGAAGCTGGTTGCGAAACTAAACTAAAAAGACAAAACTAAACTGGACTTAGACCCTCTTTCTCGGTGAGGAAAAACTCTTAAAAAGAACCCGATTTTGGGGGGAAAAGAAAGGGGGAAATAAATGGAAACCTCAGGGATGTCCACATGAAGGAGGGATCCTCTCCCAGGACAGACAGGTGATGTGCTAGAACTGTTACAGAAGAATTAGCTTTTCTTACTCTACAACTACACGTTTCAATAAGCTGGGGGTGTGAGATGAGCCAGAGGGGAGGCAGGAGCACAGACAATCCCCCTGGAATTTCTCCAGCTCCCCCGGAGGGGGGTGCAAAAGAGGGGACGACATTTGAATTGCGCTGCACCAAAAAGGGGCATGATGAACTAAATAAAAACATAATACTGGAATATAATAAAGAATGGAGGAGAGAAGTAATGGGGACAGAACCCCAGTGCATCATACCTTCCCCAGCTTCTAACTTCTAGTAGCCTGCTAGGAACTAACTGGTATTGAAATGTATTTAAAACATGTAATATGGTACATATAGCGGATGATAAAAATAATAACAATAATAGAAAATATGCAGTTTATTTCAATAATGATAAAGAATATTATTAATCTAAGTCTGCAGAAGTCCACTAAACTGGTAGAATAGGCCACCCTCTGCTTAACTCCACGGAGAAGTATGTATTATGGATTTAAAGAATACTGTAGTTATTCCCCCAAACTTCATTACAGTAGGTGAGGTAGGAGGGAAATAAGTTGGATAATCTCTGATTACTAGCTATCCTGGCCATAAGCCTGTCCAAAGAGGAACAATTTAAGCCTAACTTTGAATGTAGAAACTGTGTCGGGCCTTTCTTACGTGAGCTGGAAGTTCAAACCAGGCTTAAAACCTTCCTCCTTGGACAGGATTATTGCCAGGCTAGCTAGTAATCAGAGAATATTTAACTTACTCTCTACCTCACCTACTCTAATGAAGTTTGGAAGAATAATTCTAATTTTCAGTACATCCATTATAGGTTTTTGTGTGGAGCTAAGCAGAGGAGAGACGTTTTCATAAACCGAGCCTGGGCGACCCTCCTCTGCTTAGCCTGTTTGGACTATTAAATTATATTAAAATTGATATGCAAAAATAATGACTTTCTATCCGCTATTTCTTCTGTTCTTTATCATTTACCAGTACTATATTTTATTTAGTTTATTATGCCTCTGTTTGGTGCAGTGCAATTCACATGTTGTCCCTCTTTCCCACTCCCCTGGGAAAGATTTCTGATTCCAGGTGGATCGTCTGTGTTCTTGTCTTTGACTGTGACCTCGCCTCTGGCTCTTTATTTAAGTCTACCAGTAAAACAATGAAGTCCCAAGTTAAACTACTTTCTATAACCCCTCCTAGAGACTTGGTCTTTTGTATTACTTTACAATTGAGACCACAATAAGAGACCAGTCCTTAATCTGAGGACACAGGGATGCAACGCTCTCTTTTGCTAGGGTAAATCTCAAGAAATGATGACCAAGCTGGGGAGCCATGAACAAAAGCCACGAGTTCTCACACTGGGAATTCAAATGTGAAAAGAGTTTAACCCCTCTATAAGAGTTGTGTTTCAGAGCCCAAACGATGACTGGAAGCAAGCCCGTTTACCTCAGCTAGTAAAACTGCATATTTGCATGACAACGCAGACAAGTTGACTGAGGTGTCAGGAAGTTACACACATCCATCCATTTTCTCAGCCCTCATCATACCTTTCAGGCTCATGGCGCTGCCAGTGCCCAACCTGTCCACTGTTGGGCGAAGGTGGGGTACACCCTAAAAAAGTCACCAACCTGTCACAGAACACACACTACCACATCCATACACCCTCACAGTCACACCTAGAGTAACAAATTAACAGGATTTTGTACTGTGGGAGGAGGACAGAGGTACCTGGAGAAAACCTACGCAAGCACTTGCTGTCATGAAGTTAATATTCCTAATTTTGGCCTGTTGTTAAGATTTTTTCTCTCAGAGGTACAGAAATGCCAGCAAGTGTTTAGAAATGATCAAGTCACTTTGAGGTCTTAATCATTTCACTGACATTTCACGTAATCTTTATGACCGCCCTGGACCATGATTATATATTTCTGCCACTTCTTTAAACTGCACCCTTTATAATGAGTGTCTCTGGTTAGATGTCAACATTTTTGGCACCTCTGGCATTAAGATTTTGTCTCTGAAAGGGTGACAAGGTCTGTAAGAGAGCTTAATGTGTGTCAGTGACATTCTGACACTTCATCAGGTTTAGTTACAGAAATGTCTTGGAAAGCTGTATAATATTTTTTCTCATAAAGTCGGGTACTTCCTGTCCCAGCATATTGTTACAAGGGCAACCACAAAACATTTAAGTTCAGAACAGTTTATTTATAAATGCACCAAAAACTGTGCCAAAAAAAAAGAACTCTTTGCTTTTGTTTGCATTTGTCCTGATGTTCAAAAATAACTCTCTTAAGGTTTTATAAGTGGACTGTATTTTTCAATAGAAAAAACTATAAATCTGGAAATTTTGAAATACATTAAAATACTTGGGAAATTTCCATTTTCTGCACATTTGATCAGAACTACAACATAAAAGGGATCTTATAATCTGCAATGTCAAATCTAAAATCCTGTTCAATTCTGTCTTTACTTCAAAGACCCCTGACTGCAACAGCAACCATTTTTGACTTTTGTGTGGAGTTATGTCAAAGGATTATCATTTCAAACAAGCTGGAGTGCTCACTAAGCCTTTTCTGGGACACACTGGCGCGTAAAACCTTTCTGGCAGGATGAACTAATTGCAGTTAACAACTGTCAATTACCTTCAGTACTGAGCAGAATGGGCACTGTTAGCTAAACTGCAGAACAAGTCAAAACTGTAAGCACAAAAACAGTCATCGCTCTGCTCGTGCTGAACCTGCAGGGAGCATTTAATTTGAAAAAATTACCAAAGGAGCCATCTGGAGACGGTGCTGAGGACCTATTTAGATGTGATTCATAGTCGATATTGTTTTTTTTTTTTAACAATTTGATTTGATCCTATAATAAATCCAGGACATCTTCATCCAAACCTTCAACAATGTGACTCAGAGATAAATTCCAACATTGTTTGTTGTCTGTTTCATCAAAGAGCGGAATCATTACAAAGCCACAATAATGCAATACATTCTTTTGACTGCTGTAATTTTTCAACCAATTTAGCAGTTAAATTAATTCCAGCAGATTATGCAACACTTACAATAGTGAACTATTCTGTCGTGGGAAAAAAAAAATCGCTTTTCTATGTATCAAAATCAGTTGATTTACAATGATAGTGTAAAGATTTGAAGAGTTACAGGACGTCAAAGAGCATGTGTCATTTTGGGGTCCCCTGCAACATTTCTGATGTTGTTTTTCTCCACTTTTTGACTTATTCCGTGAGGGGTCACCACAATGAATTTTTACAGGTGGTTTTTGCAGAGTTTTACACTGGAGGCCCAAATGAGCTATTCAGCTGCATGGCGACACTTCTAATGTCAAAGTGTTCAAATTGGGGACTGGAATGTGGAGCCTTGGATTTGACAAAAAAATCATTTCTCAGACATTTACCAAGAACTTAATGGTCTAGAAGACGTAATACCCATGTTCTTCGTGCCATGTACAGTTTGTCCTGAAGTTTAGAATTAAGAGGCTTTATTTTATTGATTTCAAAGAGAATTTTATTCCTTCCCCTTCTTCAGAACTTGTCTCAGAATTTTGAGTATTATTGAATTTCTTAGCTCCAAATGTTATAACAAAGCTTGTATTATTTTTTTGGGGGGGAAAAAAGCTGTTATTAAAAGAAAACATTCAATGTTTCTTACAAGATATTTTACATTACATAAACATCCCCATGTGATTGAAACGTTTCACAGCTCTAAAAGCAGGGTTTGTACGGTCATGAAGCCTGGAAAAGTTTTCCACTTCATTTTTCACAAACTTCTCAAGGACCTAGAAATTGGATTTTCAATTTCCAGGTCCTTGAGAAGTTTGTGAAAAATTCAGTTTTCTGTAAAGTTTTGGAAAGTCATGAAATGTTAATATTTCTGATGCAAAAACATAAAAAATTGAATAATTTAATATGAGATTTGAATTTAAATTATTGCAGATGTTTAACATCGCGGTATAGGTGATGGGAGTTTACGTTGCCGTAAAGCAGGCTGGTCGAACAGTCGTACAGTCATTTAAAACTCAAGCAAAGAGCGATGTGCCCATTTTGTCAGTTTTTACTAATACTGAATACTGAACCTGATCTGTTTTTCCCCACTTGAAGCCAGATGTGACAGCACTATGCACCATTGTTTTCAGAGGCCTCCCCAAACTTTAAGGTGATAATGCGAGTAATTTCTACAACGGTTCTTTGTTCTCACACAGCCGCACTTTTTTAAAGTCGCTGTTGTTATGTCAAACAAAGCAGGAATACAGATTTTTGTGAAGCAGATTATTTGGATTGATTTACTGTTTCTTTTTGTGATGGTCAGTCTTTTCATTATATCATGTTGAAAATTGGCATGGGCTGCACGGTGGCGCAGTGGTTAGCGCTCCTGCCTCACAGCAAGAAGGTTCCCGGTTCAAGTCCTGGCTGGGGGACCTTTCTGTGTGGAGTTTGCATGTTCTCCCCATGCATGTGTGGGTTTTCTCCAGGTACTCCGGCTTCCTCCCACCGTCCAAAAACATGCTTCATAGGTTAATTGGTTATTCTAAATTGTCCGTAGGTGTGAATGTGAGTGTGCATGGGTGTGTGATTGTGGCCCCTGCGACAGACTGGCGACCAGTCCAGGGGTGTACCCTGCCTTTGCCCATGAGTAGCCGGGTTAGGCTCCGGCAACCCCGTGACCCCGAAAGGGATAAAGCGGATTGGAAAATGAATGAAAATTGGCATTGTGGCTTTTCCACATTTAACTTCAGCTGTTTTTAGAGTTTTATGAGCAGATGACGTTAGTGCTCAGCCTGTTTGTAGTTCTTTCAAATGTTAGAACAAAACTCACACAAAATAGGAACGAATATCATATATATGCAATGCGCTTTTATATGTTACTGTAGTTTCCTCCACACTTGCACAAACAGCCGTTGATGCAGCGCTGCAATTTTAACGGCAAGGCAGACAAACTTGGATGTGATAAATATGTGTCTTGGTCTGATTTAGCAGCACTGACTACAACAGTCTAATGTGTTTTTAGTTTTGGAAATTCATTGAAATGTTTTGGAAAAGTCATGGAAAACCATTGCTAAAGCAAGTGTACAACCTTGTATTAGGCTTTTTGATCCTTTTTTAAAACCACAAAAAAGGGTGAAATACATATGTTCTGTCTAAAACTTAAAACACTTCTATAATCCATGAAAACAGCTTCCTGCCAAAAGAACCAGCAATACAAAACCTTTTTTGATAAAGACACCTGAAGCTAGCATAAATCTTGTTTATCACCATCTTCCTTCACCCAGCATTTACCACTTCCTCCCCACCTCCATACTTCTCTGGCACATTGTTGAGCAGATAAAGGCAATGCCAAAGCAGCACATAAACAAGAATGACCGAAAGAAAGGCAGTTTGAGCGCATGGTGTAAACCTCCCTCCACTTTGAGCTAAACTGTATGTTTATAAAGCTCCACACTATATGTTTTGGGAAAAAAAATCCCTTCTTGAAATGCAAGAAGGATGGAAGAAAGAGACGGTGGGAGAGGGTGTTTCAAAAGACTTGGAAGAGAAGAGGAAGCACTCAAGAACTGGAAGCAGGAGATAGGAGTAGTGACTGCATGGAGGCAATAAAACAGAATATATTGAAGAGTATATAAACATGAAACCAAACTGGAATAGTAAGATCAAATATTTGGAGAACCAAAAACGTGGCAAAGCAGAGCAATGAACCAAAAAAACCACTTATATTCGCTGAGGCTAATTAACTATAGTTAATCAGTTTAAGTGTTTTCGATTGTGAATTTAAGTGTCTGGTTTTTTTTTTTTTTGGTTCATTGCTCTGCCTTCCCACATTTTTTTGTATTATTGCCTCATAGTATATGCCATGTATGTTTGCCATAGTCTGCAAAATGGCGCAGTGGTTAGCACTCTTGCCTTACAGCAAGACAGCCCCTGTTTCAAGTCCCGGCTGGGGGACTTGAAACTGTGTCACCAATGGGGGACCTTTCTGTGTGATAAATGAATGAGTTTTTCATGTCTCCGTTTTTTTTTTCTTCTTAAATATCTTAGTTTCTGCCACCAAGCCTAGTTTCTTGCATTTTAGGTCCTTCGCCACCATTCCCTGACACTAGCAGCAGGGTCAGGTCAAGTGCTGCAATCATCATCTTACAGCAACATTGATAAATTATGTTTCACCAACATAATTGCATTCAGATCTCCCAACACAAAAGTTTCTTGCTATTTTAACACATTTTGTTTAGGTGAAAATTCTTTCCAAAACTGTATTATGTTCACCCAACAAATGATTTTTTTTTAGTGTGGTTCGGGTTGGGGATAGAGGAAGAGGGGGGGGGAAGAGGGAAGGAGGAGGACAAAGAGTGAGTAGGAGCGAGTAGAGCCAGTGTGGT
>BSAI01004103.1:180-14051 GCA_036245035.1 Adrianichthys oophorus | reverse complement strand
AAAGTCCCAATTCTAGCGCCGCACTGCATCAACCAATCAAGGACTCAGCTTTGGGCACGTAACGTGTTCAGTGACTAGATCAAAGGGTAGAAAAAATGATTCAATATGGACGTTCGAAGCAAGGATTTAGAAATCTCAGTTCTTTATAAATGACACACAAAAACCAGACCTACGGAGAATCTGCTGAGTAACAACTGGAAGTGTAACGGATTCCAAAACTCACGGTTCTCGGTTTTAGAGTCACGATTCGGATCAGTAAAATGGAAAAAAAAAAGGCAAAATAACTAGAGTTAAGCAAAAATGTTCTTTTTTGAAAAGTCTTACAACATAAATGTTTCATAAAACATCTATAAAGGGCTTTGAAACACTAACACGTATATATTACATAAAGAAATGTTATTCTCTTATTTCTGAGGCATATTTCTATAAAGAACTGACCAATAACCTCGTTGGTCTTGTGAGTATTCCTATGCGGGGCGGCCGTGGTGCAGTGGAAAGGGCAGTCGGCTTGTGATCGAAGGATTACAGGTTCGATTCCCACCTTGCCCGCCCATGTGTCGAAGTGTCTGAACCCCACATTGCCTCTGATGGAAGAGCGGAGCCACCATCAGTGTATGAATGGGTCTGTGACTGTAAAGCGCTTTGGGCCTTCCATAGGTAGAAAAGTGCTACATAAGTAAACACCATTTACATAAAAAATACTCGCTTTAAAATAAGCAAAGTGCATTATTGGGCACTGCCTCCTAAAATAAGATGGAATAATTTACAACTTTCAATTCTTCCCTGTGTCCTCTGCAGTACACCCCCCTTCAAACACACTTTTGAACAAGCATCAGGCAGCGACTTTGACGCACATTAAAATGGTGGACGTGAATTTGAGGTGTGAACTCCGTGCTGTTTGATTGGAAAATGAAAATAAATGATGCACATGGGGTGGGAGTAGAGGGTCAGAGGGTCAGCAGTACACGTGTGTGCCGAAGCGTGGCGAGCGATCCGTATGGATCACAGATTATTCGTGATCCGTTACCCTCAGAAGGGTTGGTTTTTATGTAACAAAGTAGATCTTTTCATTTCTTTTGCACTAAGGAATGAGTAAAAGTAGTGCTCCATGGTCATACTTAGGAAATGGTAACTACTCCATTACAGTGAGACCAGAATATGTAATCTGTTTTTGTCCATCCTTGGCTGCATTTCCCTTAGGGATTAATACAGTGTGCTTCATTTCCTTTATTGAAACTGGTAGTTTCCTGAATGTTTCCACATTTGAAGCTCCATGTAGTTTACATCCAAAAGTCTGCATCTGAATTTAAGACCCTTTAAACATGACTTTCAAGTGTGAGCTCTTCACTGGATTTTGTTGGGTTGATTCAGGTTCCAGGTGGAGTATGTCCTCTCTGAGCCCCCAGGCCTCTGCAGCAACAGCAGAAAAGGTGGTGTGGACGAGGTTGTGCTGAGGGAGTTCCTGGTCAAGCCGCCTGCGTCCAGATGCTTCGTTTGTGTGTGCGGCCCCACAGCCTTCACTGAGCTCACAGTACGGTATGAAGAAGCTCCTCATGCTGTCAGCTGCTCTCCAGCTCGGGTTTAGGAAACCCCACTGGAGAACTTTTGCAACATCAAATCCATTTCTAATTCATTCATTTGTAATTGCTTCTGCCAGGCTATTAAACACAAGCACTTCCTGTGTTTCAGAAGAAAGGCTTTCTCACATGGCTACTCAAACGCCATTCATGGTGCTTTATTTTGAAACTCTTTCCTCTATTTATTACAGCCATGTGAAATAGTATCACCACATCAATATTTAGGTTATCTTTGCTTAATTTTCAGTGTAGGCCAGCTTTGATTCTCAATTCCTTTTTCTACCAGATCTGTTCATGTCCAGAACCAAGGTTCACCTTCTCTGCTGTTCTATGAACTGATGCAGTAAAGCCCTTGGCTGGACAGAGGGAATCAGAAATGATGTGATGATCACTGGTACTCATTCCTGCATCCACACTGTGTTTGAAGATCAGTAAACTCCATCAAAACACTGCAGTTAGATAAATGAAAGAAAAAAACTGAACTTTAGGGAAATTTTAAAAAGGACTGCTCTCTGGTAATACAGAATTCAGATGAAACATTCTTTTCTTTCTTCCTTTGCATTGCTTCAACATTTTGATGTAGAATAGTCCTTTGTTTTCTCTCAGGTTGTTGAAGCAGCTGGGCTTTAGTGAGGAGGAGCTCCACATCTTCCAGGGTTGACCAGCTCTTCATCATCATGCCTGCTAAGATGCTGCAATTTCAGGAGGGGGCGTGTCATCTACTTGTTGTGAT
This sequence comes from Adrianichthys oophorus, assembly GCA_036245035.1. Lineage (NCBI taxonomy): Eukaryota > Metazoa > Chordata > Actinopteri > Beloniformes > Adrianichthyidae > Adrianichthys > Adrianichthys oophorus. The sequence goes on along the minus strand of BSAI01004103.1, from coordinate 11,741 downwards.
GGCAGGAGCGCAGCATGGATGAGATACTGAAGAACCCAGAGATGCACAGCTTTTATTCAAGGCTTTTGGAAGTATGCAGATGTGTGGAAACAAAAGCAGGTTTTACTCTTCTCTTCATATAAACCAAGTACAGCCAAGACTGTTGGGGACGGTGAGGTTCTGCTGTGCAGTCCAAGTGCTCTGACTTGGGAAGGGAAGAGAAGTACTTCTGAAAGGAGACTTCAGTGCTGAAGAAGAGTCAAACCCTCTGCTCTGTCCACCAGGTTCATTCTGGGGGGTTTTCACATGTACTCTTAGAACCACAAATACAACTTTCTTCCAACTATGACATTTTTAACAGCAAACTGTCTACAAGATACCACATGGCTGTTCTGCTGTGCTGTTTGCTGGCCTTGTTTGACAAGTATTCTGTTTTTAATCAGAAATGTTTTTAATCAATTATTCCCATCAACTCAGCTTGCTTTAGGTTTTACACTCATCACCCTAAGATCTGTGACAAATCTGTTTTGTTCCTCTATGAAACTTCATCTAATGTCTTTTGAGAATTATTTTCTTACGGGTTTTATTAGCAAGACAGCTTGTCAGCTCAGCCACTGAAATATGGAGGTTCAGGAGGGACAAAATAAAAAAAAAAATATGCCATTAAATCATTAAACAAAAGTGTCATTAAATATTTAAAATTGGAAATCAATAAATGTTTAAATATATGTGGAATTAAAATATAAAAATTGCCATTAAAAAGCACTTTTAAACATTTAATGACATATTTATTTCATTGTCCAGTGTGAGTTAAAAGAGACACGTTAAAATAAATGTTTAATATGAAATAACTAAATAAATAAAAGTGTCAATAGTTATTTAAAATTGGCATTAAATAATTAAGTGTTACTAAATGTGTGTTTTTAGGGAGAAACTCTGTGTAGAAGCGCTAACGTCTCGCTTCGCTTCCTGTGTGTGGAAGGAACTCGCTCAGAACTGAACATTCCTCTCTGCAGCGGGCCTTTCCCGAGCAGGTAACCCTCCCCGTGGGGGGACGTCTCAGCTCTGGTCTGGTCTCCCGGTGGAGGTTCTCTGCTGCGAACAAGAATCCACAGAGCGGAGATGGTTGATCAGCCCACCGGCCCGCTCCGATCTGCTTACAACGGTCCAGCGGGCAACGCCACCTGCTGTCCCCGTGACTGGTGACCAGCGCCCAGGAAAGAGGCGCTGCCGTCCCGCTGACTCATCGCATGCTTCGCGGCAAAAGTGGAGCCTCCCTACAGCAGAGCTCCACACACAGGAAGCAAAGTGAGACGTTAGCGCCTCTACACCGAGTTTCTCCCTAAAAACACACACTGCAGTCAGGGAGAACTGGAGAGTCCCGCGTCAGAGCCAGAAAACCACCAAACCTCCATGAGGAAGGAGGCTGCACCACAGAGATCTGGAGAAGGAAATGCGTGTGAGGTGTGTGAATAAATTCCTGAGTTTTATGAGATGAGGAGTCCTGCTTTCACATTCTCTCTATGACGCCAAAAGAAATCACAAAAGTTCCCGTCACTGAAGCCTCCATAAGGTTTAAACGAGGCTAGAGTATAGGAGCACACTGAGTTAGCCACGCCCACTGAGTTTGATGGGACAGTTTGACAGATAACGTCATGAAATGGTCCATGGCCCAGATCATGAAAGGTGACATTAAATCATGAAATAAATAAATGTGGCATTACATTTTTAAAAATTAATTTTAATAAAATATTTAATGACACTTTTAATTATTTAATGACAATTTGAAATAATTAATTACGCTTTTATTTATTTATTTCATATTTTAAAAAATGATCTAAATTTGCCTCTTTAGCCCACACTGGACAATTAAATAAATATCATTAAATGTTTAAAAGTGCTTTTTAATGGCAATTTTAATATTTTAATGCCACATATATTTAAACATTTATTTATTGATTTCCAATTTTAAATATTTAATGATTTAATGGTGTATACATTTATTTGTGTCCCTCCTGAACCTCCATACTGAAAACATGTTTTGTTTGCTTGTTTAAATGAATGAGAACATCAGTTTTCTTATGTAAATATGGTCAATTTATTTGACCATTGATAAAGCACTTGGACTACTTATTAAATAAAACTATTTTAATGATGACTAAGCTTAAAGACAGCTTAACAGCCCTCTATATTTATGGACAACAGCGTCATGTTTTGTATTCCCTCTTCAGATGGATATTTCTTTTTTTACAAAAGGAATAACTGGTGCTGGAAGTAAATGACAGGAGAAAAATAAGAATCATAGGGATGAACTGTGCAGAAGAATGCAGTTTGAAGGTCACGAAAATATCTGTAATGATGTCTGAAAAACGTATTTCTCAGTAATTGCTCTACCAGCTGTGATGGAATGGTATTCCATATAAACCGTCTGCATGAACCCCACCTGTGCATGAGAATAGGATGGGCTCCAGGGACTCCGTGTCTCTGAAAGAGATTAAGCAAGTTTGGAAAATTGATGTGTGCGCTTCACCATCTAGTGTGGCAAAAAAGTATTCAGTCAGCCACTAATTGTGCAAGTTCTCCCACTTAAAAAGGTGATGGAAGCCTGTCATATCTATACCTCAACTATGAGAGACGAGATGAGAAAAATTATCCAAAAAAATCACTGTCTGATTTTTAAAGAATTTATTTGTAAATTATGGTGGAAAATAAGTATTTGGTCAATAACAAAAGTTCGAGTCAATGTCAAAAATTCTGTGTTTTTTGTGAATATGGGGTGCTGTGTGTACATTAATGAGGAAAAAAATGAACTGAAATGATTTTAGCAAATGGCTGCAAAATAACAAAGAGTGAAAAAGTTAAGGGGGTCTGAATACTTTCTGTACCTGCTGTATGTTGCTGGAAGGTCACTCAAAACAAATAACTGTTTAACTGAATGTGGCAAAATTAAAAAGTATTTTGTCTGAATATGACTTGGAAACAGTTACACATGCTTTTATTTCTTCTCGTTCAGATGACTGCAACTCTCTTTTTACCTGTTTTCTATCAAACGGTCCCAAAACCGTCTCGTCCAAAACTCTGCAGCAAGGCTTTAACAGGAACCAGTTAACAGACACGCATCACTCCTCTGTTGTCTTCTTTACATTGGTTTCCTATCAAGTATCCAATTGATTTTAAAATTTTACTTTTAGTTAATATTGGGGTTTTAATTGAAAAATAACTGGCAGAATAATACACAGATTCAAAGCCTATTCAGTTAAAAAAGACAACTGTGGAAAAAGGAAAACAGAGACTAACATAACTAAGATAAAACTGGACATGTGTGCCTAAGAAAAACTAAAGCAAAAACTTCTACCTAATAAAAGCAGATTCAAATGTCTTCTTGTTTTTAACAACACAGAGGCAGAGCAGCAGACTTCTGCTTAGAAAGTTGTAGGTTTACTTTCTGTATGAGGCTGAGCTTGCTGCACCACTTCCAGAAATTAGGTTCTCCCCTCCTATTTCTCCTTCCTCCTCTGTGGTGAGTATTAGGGTTGGGATCAGAAGTCAACACCCACTGTGTACAAGGTTGGTCCAGTCCAGCATCATACTTAAAAATGTATGAAAATAATGCAGACAGAATTGGCTTTGAAAGTCAGATCCAAGTACTGAGTGCATCAATACATGAAAGCATAGTTATTTCTTCTTGACACACTTTTTAGTGTTTCTGCTAATATCCATTTGCAGATAAAAAACTGAGGGTATATTTAAATCAAGGCATAAACCAATAAAAAAGAAGAAAGGGCCCAACTTTCTAAAGAAATTATGCAAAGCAGCATGTGCAAAATTGAATGCTTGCCAAAAATAGGCTTCATGTGATTTATAAAGTCTGTTGCACATAGAAAAGAGGAAAGATTGTTTTTGTTTTTTTTAACTTGTCCTGTCCAACAGCTGAGCAAACAGATATGAGCTGAGAGCCTCTCGTATTAGACAGATTTACTCTTACAATCGGGGGTTATAAATCATAGCGAACACAAAATGTATGTTGGTATAAGCCCCTTTTGTAATTTAAACCAAACTTTATTAATATTAATTTTGTTTGTGTTCTTTTTGTTGGACCGGACGGAAAAAGAAAGGGGGAAAGAGGGGGGGGGGGGGGGGGGGATAATAGATTTTAGAGGATGACTAATGGAAAGGGAAAGTAGAGTTGCGAATCTACAGGCAACAAAATGTTGGAGCTTATACCCATTGCAATAGTGAGTGTTGGTCTAAAATGGGCGGGGCCTGTCCACACACTCAGCTGTTACATACCTGCCGGCTCCGAGAGTGTTCACAAACTTGTCCACATCCAGTTCACATGCACACTTGTGCATACCAACCAACACATGTAAAGCATTACATTCTGTCATGCACACTATTTGAAGGTGCAAAGGTGAGCCGACGCCTGTGCTCAGGTGAATGTTATGTTAAGCTGAAGTGGATGATGGAATGCACAAAAAAGGAGGGAGAACCCCCAGCCATCCCCACACCAAGACACCCACCGAGGCGGCAGCGCCGACCAGGGCCCGCCCCCGCACCCATACTGTGGGGTCAATGGAGGAGATCCGCCCGCCAGGCAGCCCGGCCAAGCACCCAGACCAGGGCCCGCAGGACCACCACATGGGCCCCCAACATCCGAGCGCAGTGAGGTACGGAAGCGCAGAGCGCAAGGCTCAGCCCAGCCAGGAGAGCAGCCCTCCCACGGCGCCAGGCGGCCCAGCACGGGGACCCACCCTGAGAGCCCCACCACCCTAGACAAGCCGCCCACCACCACCCAGGAGTTCTGAGCATCCCCCCAGCCCAGGGTACGAGCCAGGGCCCCCCAAGGGAGACCTGCACTGAAGCTCCAGGCAGTTGCGGAGATCCAGAAGAGAGCACAGCGGGGGTCAGCTACCCCCACCTAGAGGAGGGATGACCAAGAGAAGTGGGCGTCCCCGAAGGAGTACATAGCCTGACCAGGCTCTCCTAATGTTGTGACTTAGAAGCGGCCCGGTACCCGAGGGTAAGGGCCAGAACCCGCACCACAAGGACACAGACTCCCTCCAGGCTCAGATGGAATATGATCCCCCACTCATGGACTTGCCAGAGGACAAAGGGATCCCTCTCCCTGCGTGGGGAGGGGGCCGCCGGGCCCAGGAGGCCGACACCCAGGAGACAAGGCCACCGCCGCTGAAGGCCCTGTTCTCTCCACCAGGGATGGGGTAGGGGACAGAAGATCAGTAGTCCCACCTTCCTTGTGTAATGTATTTGTGTGTGTGTTGAGGTGTGTTTCTTGTGGTTGAAGGGTGTGTGTAATAAAGGGTGCAGTTAAAATTGGCGAGCACGGCACTGAAGACATCTCCTGATTGCTTACAGGGATGTCCAATCACCCTCTCACCAAGGAGCCCTGAATGTCTACGGTGCAATTAAAATTGGAGGGTAGAGCACTGAGAGGACATCTCCTGCTTGCTGGCAGTGATGTCCCAGCACCCCCCACCAAGGATCCTATATGTCTAAGGTGCATTTAAAACCAAGAGAAGGGGGCGAAACTGTGCGGAGACCATGGGAGGGGGGACCACTGCCAAGTGGATCGGCCCCTCGAGGTATTCCGCAAGCACGCCCCCCCCCTTCCAACCTAATAAGTGGTCGTATGAGGAAGGAGGGGAGGTCGGGGACAGCTACCAAACTGACCCCCGATGGTGAAACAACTGTCCCCCCCCCCAGCATTGGGCCTAAGTCTCCCCAGGGCAGAGGCCCCACTGCCCGAAAGCCAACCCCCCAGGTCCCACACCCCACACAAAGAGAGAGGAGCCAAGAGGGGGCCAGCCCCCAGGCGCAAGCCCAAGCCCTCCCCCCCCCCAAGCACCGCCCCTGTGGCTGCCTGGTCAGGTACCAGCGGGCCCAAGGAAGCCTCAAGGGCCCCATACTGGTGGTGGACCCCCCCTCTCTTAACCATGGAAATCCCTCCCCCTGGCCCGCTCCCCCCAGACCCCGCCATGGTAGGCTTTTCCTGGAGCAAATGCAGGCCCCAAGAATCCCGCCCCCCTAAGTTATGGCGTTAGCTATGGGAGACCAGAGAGCCCGAATTCCTTCCAGGTTATTTGAGCTCTTAGTTGACATTTTTTCTAAACTGATATGATCCAATAGCAGATTCCTGTAATGACTTACACTAATATTTTTCTTGTTTTTCCAGTTTAATAAAATTGTCTTTTTTGCTATACAAAGAGTTATGAAGATTCATTCATTTTCCAATCCGCTTTATCCCTTTCGGGGTCACGGGGTTGCCGGAGCCTAACCCAGCTACTCATGGGTGAAGGCAGGGTACATCCCTGGACTGGTCGCCAGTCTGTCGCAGGGGCCACAATCACACACCCATACAGACTCACATTCACACCTACGGACAATTTAGAGCAACCAATGAACCTATGAAGCATGTTTTTGGACGGTGGGAGGAAGCTGGAGTCCCCGGAGAAAACCCACGCATGCACGGGGAGAACATGCAAACTCCACACAGAAAGGTCCCCCAGCCAGGACTTGAACCGGGAACCTTCTTGCTGTGAGGCAGGAGCGCTAACCACTGCGGCACCGTGCAGCCTCTATCAATCATTTTTTGTCATTTGTAATGGTTAAATTACATTAGAACAACTGCAGGACTCTTCACACAGACAAGAAACACAAAAAGCAGGAAGGTGTTCCCTGAGGACCAGGTTTGGGAAACACTGCTTTATTGGGTTGAGATCTAGTGACTGTGGAGGCCATTTGAGTCCAATGAACTCACCGTGGTACTAACAATCACACCACTCCAAAGTCACTGAAATCACCTTCTTCCCCATTCTGATGCTCGGTTTGAACTGCAGCAGATCATGTTTACATGCCTAAATGCAGTTAGTTACTGCCATATTTTTGGCTGATTAGAAATTTCTGTTAACAAGCATCTTGGACAGGTTTACCCATTAAAATTAATTTTTTTTTCAAGTTTAATTTTTCTTCATGTTTTTTGCCTGATATTGACAGAGTCTGATGACAGAAGATCATCCCTCTATCAGCTTGAAAAAGTTAAATCTGATGTTTCAAATTGGTGTTGTACTTAAGATTTCATTGTAACCTCAAACAACTCATGCAGCAATTCACAGCTGAGATTGTCTGTATTTGCGAGCCTGTCAACTGATCAGCAATTAATGTGAATGAAAAATAGGAGAAAAATTATAAGCATCAACAAATATATTCAAGAGGAACCAGTGCATCAGTCTTTTAATATTGAAACAAAAAGTTTAGATTGTTTACACAAAACCTTGTGTTTGCTGTCTTTTTGTCAGATGGGCCTTGTTTCCAGCATCCAGATGCTTCAAGAGTGCGCCCAGAAAAACCTCCAGCCTTTTCACTGCACTGGTCTGGCCATAAGTCCTGATTCCCTGGAGTCACTGTCTGAAGTCTGTGAGAGACTGATAAAAAGTCTGTCAGCACGAATCCATAACGGAGCCACTGGTAATCAGTTTAGCACCAAACAGTGCAGTTTCAAACCTCTATACCCAATCCAGCTACTGAGATATTTGACAATTTTGCATTTCTAAAAGGTTTATGTTTGGTAATGAACAGACAAAAGATTTAGAAACCAGAACATTTTTCTTTGGGATAAATTTGTTTTTGTAAATTTGTTTTGAAAACTAACTAACTAGAGTTTTAAAGATCATTTTTTAGACAATTAATGAAAATAACATAGGATCACGTTTCAACAGAACTACCAGTTCTGCATGTCTAGCATGGATTCTGACATATCTGTGTTCTGCCACAGCAGAGGCTGGCACAACCTTCATGGAGGGTTGTTGGAACAGGATTCAAGGACATTTTTTAAAACTTTACTTGTCAGCCTTCACAAGTGTGTCCTCTGTTGTTTTTCTTGATGTCAGCCTGCAAGTGTAACCGGATTGGCTCTCTGGGTCCAGCCTGCAGTAAGTTAGGCGGATTTTGTCAATGTAAGCCCAATGTGATTGGCCGCTGCTGTGATACCTGTGCGCCTCTAACATTTGGATTTGGATCTGAGGGCTGTGAACGTAAGGATGCCATGGACACCAATACCCCTTACTCTTAGAGAGGACCTTCACATCCTCCTTTTGTCTTCCCTTTAGGATGCGAGTGTGACCCTCGAGGCTCAAGTTCAGAATGGTGTGATCAGGTTGAAGGTCAGTGCCTGTGCCACTCTGGAGTGGTAGGCCGGCGTTGTGATCATTGCAAAGCAGGATTCTGGGGGTTTCCATACTGTCGACCATGTGAGTGTGGCGGGCACTCTGAGACATGCAATGAAGAAACTGGAGCATGTGTGAACTGCAGGGAGCACACCACGGGAGGGCACTGTGACAGGTTCTCCTTCAACATATTCATTTTATTATATTTATTTTTTATAATATTATTATTTATTCTTGAAGATACATCTAGATGTTTGTCTTTAACACAAGGACAACACAGAATTTTGAAAAAACAAAAAACATTCCTACACCCAAATGCATGCAGTAGAAACAACATTTATTTCTGACTGGTTTTCTGATTGCTTTTAAATTATGTAATGCGATGCTGCTGTCTAATTCTCTTAATGTAATTTTTGTATTTTTGACACAGATGTGTGGAAGGCTACTATGGTAACCCCATTTCTAGACAACCCTGTCAGCCCTGTTTGTGTCCAGACACTTTGACAAGTGGACGTTTCTTTGCCACCTTCTGTCATCAAGACCCACAATCCCTTAGTGTGACCTGTGACTGTTGGGTGGGGCACACAGGTAGGAGTGCATTCCTGTACTTGTCTATAGAAGTCAAGGGTCCTGTCCACATGCTTGTGGTTCACTGAAGTCAATGCCTGCATGCGTGACTCCTCCAGGTTCACGCTGTGATGGATGCCTCCCTGGTTTCTTTGGTGACCTGGCAGCTCCAGGCTCTTCCCAATGCAGACCATGTCTCTGCAACAACAACACCAGCCCAGATGACCCTGACCCCTGTGACCATACAACTGGGGAATGTCTGCGCTGCTCATAACACAGGCAGCCCCCACTGTCAAGCATGCAAACCTGGTTATTATGGCAATGCCTTGAAACAAGACTGTAAAGGTAAAAACTAAAAGGAAGGTGCTGTATTGGCATTTTTCTACTGAAGTTGAGCAACAGACCTTTTGCTGCACTAACCTTGTGGTCATGTGACTAAAGGCAAAGCCTTGAATGTTCTTTTACTTAAATGTTCCCATTGTGTACATTGTGCCTTACTTATTGGGGCTAAATAACAAAAAATCAATATGGCCCACCCCATCACCCCCCCCACCCCCCACCCCCCGCCTCCAGGGGGTCGGCCTCTTGGGCCCGGCGGCCCCCTCCCCACGCAGGGTTTAGGGCTTGAACTAATGATGAGGAATGACATATGACACTTAAAATGAATGTTAGGCTTGGGGGATCTTTGAGCTGGTAGCATAGCATCACAAATTGGGTGGATGTATGACGAACATGCAGCCGAGGACCAATGACCCATTTGCTGAAGGGATGCCAAAGACACACTTTGGGTGGCTGCTGTAGTAGGACCAATGCAAAAGAAGTGACTCGAGTAGTTTTCTAGATTTAGGCCGATTAATGCTAAAATAAGCTTCATATGACTCATTCACCTAGATAAAAAAAACCAAAATCCAAAGATAAAAAGTATATTGACAAAGCCTGCGCCGCGGCCTCTCTTTTACTCTGTTTGTTTACAACCATGTGTGATATCGGCACAACATCCAATCAAATTATGCAATGTTAGTTTTATCCAACCAATCAAATTGGAGAAAAACATTGCTCCTTAAAAGCGCGAGTTCCTGTCTGCCGGTGTTTTTACGTTCCGGTAAAAAAGTTATGAAGTTGTCAACAAAAAACAGCTTAGAGTTTTCAGAGCATGTGGATAAAGGGATTACCGACAGAAACTAAAAATTGACCAACTTCACCCGACTCTTTAAGCTACAAAGACCGGTAAGTTCTGTGAAAGCTGACGCTAGCTTACCGGCTAACTAGGAGCTGCAGTTAAGTGAATGGGACGGTCTGTTAGAGTAAAGGTTACATTGCGTGGGCGTGCAGCCCGCTCAGCGTAATCACAGAGCGGCTACAGATGATATTTGACATTTCCCCCGCGCAGACCCTTACCTGGGATCTGGGCGGGACGCGATCCTGGGATCTTGGTTGTTTCTTGATATAAATCCAGCAAAGAATTCACTGAGCTCCTGAACGAGGTTTTGCTCTTTTTCCCATTTTGCTGTGCTTTGTGGCGTTGTGTCTTGGTAAAAAGCTCTCCTTCTGTCTCTGGGGTCTTTGTCCATCTCCTTTTTGGCATGTTTGTGGTTTTTTTTTTTAATGCATTAATGGTTTTTAGAATGCATTTGTGGGTGTGTATGTGTCTGTATTTTATTGTGTTAGTGCTTAGTGCTTCAATATTTGTCCACTAATTTTTTCTATATGTAGCCTGGCAAAATTAAGCCTGCACAGGACACAGAACTGTCTTTGGGTTCTTTATTCTAAAAAAAATTGTAATTCAGGATTTCAGATAAAAATTAGTAACAAGACAAGGAAAATAAAAATAAAACAGCTTTAACTGTGCATCTTCTTAAAACATGGCGGTTTTTCTCTCAGCCAGTCACTCATGTCTTCCAAAAAGATAAAATAAAAAGAAAGAGTACACAAAAATAACTACAGCAGGTGCTCTGTGGACCAGACCGTAGCTGGGATGACGGTGACGTCGAACACTGGCCACATTAGCTTCATCGAACCCTGCCTTTTTATGTCTGTCTCCCTCGTTACTCAGAGTCCATCACTTCTTCGCCGGAATTGGTCGGTACAATGCAGAGAGCGCACTCTGGCGGTATAACCATCTACCTACGTTTTTCTGCACTTGGCTACATATGAATGCAATTTATATGATTAGAATCAATTTATTAATGAATACTCAAAAGCATTCTGTGTATTTTCTGCGCAATGAAATAAATATATGTATATTCCCCCTTTACTTGCTTTTCATGGGGGGGTGTTCTACACTTTAAGGGGGGATATTACTTGTGAGCAATCAGTAATCTTTTTCTCCTCTTTGATCCTCATCAATCCTAAGAATGGGCGATATGGCCAAAAAAAAATATAATCTCCGATTTTCCCCCTGCTTTGCCTAAAAGCCGAATCTAACAGGTGTTGGTTGTAATTGACGCCGGTCTCTAATAGTGGCCGGGCTCCTTTAAGACCCCCCACCCCTCTCTATTACCACTCCCTGCCCCTCACCCCCCTGCCTCTTGCTTCGTACTGAGGCAGGCAGAGGGTGGGGGCTGGGTGTCTGTAGCGTTCAGACAGTGTAGCATGGATCACAACATTTTGGCTCATTCCATTTTGTTTAAACTTTTGGAAGATACCAAAGAACATTCTGGTGAGGAATCTAAACCACATTTTGGGATGAATCCTAAACATATCAGAGAATGGCGCAAGCAGATGAATGAAGAAGCAAAGACGGCAGCAGAAAGAAAAGGATCAAACCCACTTCCTGGTGTTTATAGTGGCTCCATGTAGCTAACAGGCTAAAAACATCAGCTGCTAGTTCCATGT
>BSAI01004102.1:0-13847 GCA_036245035.1 Adrianichthys oophorus | reverse complement strand
CTCTGGAGAAGGTTGTCATCCAGGATATCCCTGTACTTGGCTGCATTCATCTTTCCCATTCCAACCATTCCATTGCAACCAGTCGTCCTGTCCCTGCTGCTGAAAAACACCCCCACAGTATGATGCTGCCACCACCATGCTTCACTGTTGGGACTGTATTGGACAGGTAATGAGCTGTTCCTGGTTTTGTCCACACATACCACTTAGAATTAAGGCCAAAAAGTTCTATCTTGGTCTCATCAGACCAGAGAATCTTATTTCTCACCATCTTGGAGTCCTTCAGGTGTTTTTTTTGCGAACTCCATTCGGGCTTTCATGTGTCTTGCACTGAGGAGAGGCTTCCGTCGGGCCACTCTGCCATCAAGCCCCGACTGGTGGAGAGCTGCAGTGATGGTTGACTTTCTACAACTTTCTTCCATCTCCCAACTGCATCTCTGGAGCTCAGCTACAGTGATCTTTGGGTTCTTCTTCTCTCACCAAGGCTCTTCTCCCCTGATAGCTCAGTGTGGCTGGACGGCCAGCTCTAGGAAGAGTTCTGGTCGTCTCAAACATCTTCCATTTATGGATTATGGAGGCCACTGTGCTCTCAGGAACCTTAAGTGCAGCAGATATTTTTTGTAAGATTGGCCAGATCTGTATCTTGCCACAATTCTGTCTCTGAGCTCTTCAGGCAGTTCCTTTGACCTCATGATTCTCATTTGCTTTGACATGCACTGTGAGCTGTAAGGTCTTATATAGACAGGTGTGGCTTTCCTAATCAAGTCCAATCAGTAGAATCAAACACAGCTGGACTCTAATGAAGGTGTAGAACCATCTCAAGGATGGTCAGAAGAAATGGACAGTTAAATATGAGTGTCACAGCAAAGGGTCTGAATACTTAGAACCATGTGATATGTCAGTTTTTATTTTTTAATAAATCTGCAAAAATGTATTTGTCAATATGGGGTGCTGTGTGTACATTAATGAGGAAAAATGAACAGAAATTATTTTAGCAATATAACAAAGAGTGAAAAATTTAAGGGGGTCTTAATACTTTCTGTATACCCACTGTATGTGTAACACATTGTTGTTTAAGTTTTGATTAGGTACTGTTGTAGGGAACCCCTGGGAGGCTGTCCTAAATGTCCTAAAACGGGTTAATACTTGATTAATTGCAGAAATACCGCAATAAAGTAGTAATTTTGCAAAAAAAAAAACAGAGCTGACCATGGCCCCAAAGAAAAACCAAGCAACAAGTGACAGCAGAAACATGAGAAAAGCACTTGAAGACCTCAAAATTAACCTAGCACTGCTCTTAGGGCTTGTGGAGCATATCCAACGACTTTGAGCCCAGAACAAGCGACACAACAGGGTTGACATTCCGGAGAAATTAATGGACAAGGTGAAACGACAAGCCAGGACGAATAATGTAATCCCCCACTGGATTACAGATCAAACCCCAGACAAGGTCTAGTGCAGTTACAAATGAGAGCAATGATGAAGACACTGACCATCAAGTCAAATCATTTCTCAAGCCTGAAGGGATTTCCCTGGATCTAAATACCATCGAGATCTGCTACCAGCTTCCCAGGAGAAAGGAGATGGATAAACCAGTGATCATGTGAGGGATCGAGCGGCCAAAGAGGACAACAGAAGAGTTATCAAAATGAAAGTTTTAATTTTTCTCCAAAAAATATGTTATTTAAAAATTGGGCCCATAAAAGAGGTCAAAAGAACAGAACTAACTGAGGTAATAAACTGAACTTTGACTTAACCAACTGAACAGACCAAGTAACAGAAACAAACTGACCGAACCAAAGACACAACAGGGGAACATATATATAGTGGGTGATCAGACCACTAGACAAACATGAGGGGAGGAATTAAACATTTAACAAAAGACTACAGACAAAACTAAACACAAAACTTGGTTTTCTTCAGTGAAAAGAAAGAACAAAACAGAAGTACAAAATTAGAACAAATAAATAGCAATAAACTGAAAGAAAGAAAATCAACATTAAAAGAGTCCATGATTTCTCCCCCTTGGAGGCTTTTGGAGATGGCGCCTGCCCAATTCCCTGGCCCAAGCATTTAAGAGCTGTGGTGGCTTCATTTCCCCCTTTGGCCAGGTCCCACAGCAAAGCTCCAGGAGCAGAACCTCAACCACACCCTCTGCACTGGAACTCAAAACAGGTGAAATTAACAAACCAAGCTAAGTAAACCAAACAAAATAGATGTTCCAAATAAGCAAAAAATAAATGTATATTTTAACTCAAAGAAATGTGTGTTGATTTATGAATTAAACTGCAAATGTAAAATATGTGGGAAAAAATATAAAATGTGTTGTGCAGAGGGGTTACCACCATTTTGTTGTGGGTGTGGCAGGGTATGCTGCCATCACAGATCATCATCTGGTTTGTGAAGCAAAGACACAAACTAGCTCTAATGAAGCAACGGAAAAATCTGCTCTTTATTTGAATGAACATCTGACCAGAAGGAATGCTGAAATTGCTAAATATGTCAGGATTCTCAGGCGGCGCTTGGGTGAAGAACTGCAGGATCTTTGTTAAAGCACTCAGTCCACCAGACCGGTCCAAGGTTCTGGTTGTCAACAACATGAAAGACTTTGAGTAATGTTTGATGACGGATGTCATGCAGTAATAAATAGAAGAGTCAAATACAATTTCACTTGTATTAAACTGTGACCCTGATTTTCAGGGTTCAGACTTGAAGAGAACTTGAGCTCAGCTTACTCAGCTGCACTGATAACAGGTGCAGAAGGACAAGGACCTGACAGAGGTTAATCAGGCAGTAGAAGAAGGAATACCAACCAATGGACAATGGAAAGAATATGGACAATTTTATTTCATAGCATTACAATATACTATTAATAACAAAATTACCAAATTAGTTATTGAAGATTGTTATAGTAATTGCTCTCTATTCATCTCACATTTTCTCCCACATTCTCCCTTGCTTTCCCAAAATGTGATTTATATCAATGATTTTTCTAATGACAAATAATCTGCACATATTTTTGATACTTGATCTGTATGTTATGATTCTGAAATAATGTTATGTCCATGTATACAATCATTATGTATTTCATCTTTGTCATGTGATTTATTTATAATTAAGTATTATTAATGACCTGACACTGTGTTGATAAAGTACCAATGTCTGACCAGTAGTTAAGAACCGAATAATGATAATTTATGTAAAGAAAATGAAAAGGGAGAGGAGGGGTGGGATTATATAAGTTTACTTCCACTCCCACTCCCTTTCAAGTAATCTATAATTTAATGATTAATTATCCTATGTTTGATGTGTCTTTGTATAGATATTTAACCTCTGCTGTTTGTCTTTTTTATGCATTATTCTTGCTTTGATTGCTTGAAATAAGCCATTACCAATCCAATATATTTATCTATTTTCATTGTCTTTTTCCCTTTGTGTTTTGAAATTGCGTGACATTAATCAGTCAATCAATGAGTGATTCTCAAGAGATGAGCAAACATGAAAGCAAAGAGATGAACATCTACTTGATATTCAAGCAGAAAGTCCCCGGTTTATATGAAAACGAGATACATGATTGTTTGTTTTTTTTTCTGAACACACATACTCTGAGAGTATTGGGGAAACGAATCATGAGAAATGTCAAATCAGTCAGGCCTGTTACTGTGGCTGTTGGTTGGAACCTCAGGGTTACATGTTTTTTTTACCAGGGCTGAGGAGCCTCTGTGGGCTGAGCCCCCATCAGTTTGGGTTTAACCCTCTGATGTTCAGTTGCACATCGGCGCCTCAGGACTTCTTTCTGCAGTAAATTAATTTACATTCGGAGGATTTTCTAAGATGCCGTCTTCCTGTGCAGCCAGCAGAGATCAAAGTGTCTCGTTCTGCGTGCTCCGTGATGTTTGATGTTTACTTTGAGTGTGAATGTTGCTGACTTTTTTCCTGCACAGCAAGAGGGGCTTTTTTCTGCCTTTCACTTTCAGCACTTTCTCACCCAAATTTGGCGAGTTACACTTTACTTCTGCAAGCGCTTATACCACTTCTTCGTGTTGGAATATTAATCAACTAAAAGGGTTTGAACACGTGATGATGCAGGAGGTGGCCATGATTGGTTGCAGCTTTTGGCAGCAACAAAAAACCTTTTAGATCAAGTGTTTCTATGTGCTCCAGAACCATCATCACTCACTGTCTCTAACCCCCGGCACCAGTACAAGTGGACCAGTACATGGGTCACTCAGCACCAGGTAGCAGAGAAAACGTAAACAACTTAATGATTTCTGTGCTTTTTATAATCTGATTCTGAAGGATGTTTTATTTTGTAAAAATCCAGACTCACTTCCCGATCCGTCTAAGATTCTCTCGTGTCCAGTCGTTCTCGTCAGTGAGTTAGAGAGGAAACAGAAAGGGAAAATGAATCTGCCTTCAACAAAACAAAGTCTGGAGATTTACTGGTATCTGTATTTATGGTAATAATCACACACTTTGTACAATTAAAGAAGAAAAACAGACTAAAACAAACTAATAAATATCAAGTTATTCCTCCTTTAGTTCGTTATTGCATAGGATGATCAAATTTCTGCATGTTTTGATGTCAGAAAGTCAGAATGCGAACAATTGAAGGATTCAGCTGCCCCCCCCCCCCCCCGCCCCCATCATATTACTCCCCCAGGGCAACAAAATTGGCCCTTCAGCGTTCTGGGAGGACCCACCCTCTCTTTAATATACAGAGCAAGTGTGTGTGTGCAGAACAGAAAGGATTAATGAAGTCTATTGTAAAATGGATTTGGTTAAACGGCCTCAGGCTGCACACAGAGCAGAACCTCCTCACGTTTGACCTCCTGCCCGTATTTTTCACACGGTTTTAGAACCGCAGAAGCGATGCTTGGTTCATGAGCTGGTCATTAAAGAAACTGTCCTGATTACATTAATCCTCAGCTATATGTTTACTTTTATTTTAGCTAAATATCTGGTCATTTAATTTGATTATTACTTTTGTTATCTACTGATAGTTGTGGTCCATTAAAAACTGATTTCAAAATAAACAATGTAAACTAAATGCTTTTTTAAAAAAAATCTGTTTAAATTACCGTATTTTATGCACTAAAAGGCGCACTGATTTTTTTCAAAAAACAACAGTATGACTTATAATCCAGAGTGCATTATTTTTGGATAAATTTTGGATGAGTTTTCAGAGAGATTTTTAGAGATTTACTGTCAAAATGTTTGGTTGGGTGTTTTGTGAATATGCTAATGTGGCTAATGTATCAGACTTTTTTTTTCTACCTGTTCCTAACAAGATGTTAGAGCATAGTCACTGTAATTTGTTTGATCAATATCAGTATTTTTTTTGTGTTGCTGTAAAGAGAGATGAGAGGTAAGTCCAGATATTCTCTCTCTGCTATGCACAGTGGAGTAGTAAAAAAGTTAATACTGCGCATAATTTGCATTTACTAAAGATAATTTCCACAAAGGTTGCTGTGAACTTTGCTTAAAGGACCCAAAGAGCTAGTTATACATACAAAAACGTAGATAAACACATTAGAAAACAATTAAATCTAAACTTGACTAAACTGAACCTAGATTAACTTGAACCCAACCATGACCTGAGGAGAAGGCAAAGCATGACCTAAGAATAATAAACAAAAACATTAAATAATCCTCTAATCTAAACAAAACACACTCACATACCTCTAAAGCGTAGAGCCAAGATGCCCCAAACAAACATGAAACCACTTCAAGTTCCACTCCACCCATAATTTTTGCTTTTGTAAAATTGTTCCCAGTACTCTTTTGATTATGACTGTGTAGTTTTTAGCCAAAATCAAAAAGCCTTTGTCGATTTTTTTAAGACACATTTTATGCCCACCGGCAGTATCTCAATAGAAATTCTGGTTTGTGGGCGGGACTGTTGGCTCAGAGCAACTCCGCCCCCTCCTCAACGCTTGGAGCTTTGTTTGCAAGCTCACGCATGAGCTTAGAGCCTCAAGCGGCGTGAAAACAATGGCGAGCAATACTGGATCAATCCAGTTGTACAGTTTTGAACCAGAGGCCAGTTCGGACGAAGAAATGAATACGTGAAAGGGGGCAGACGAACAGAGCGGTAAGAGAGACTTTGGCAACGCCCCAGAGTTGTTGCTTTACTAGCATCCTGTTTTCAGATCCAACAAGATTTGAATTGAGAAATACTCAGAAATGCAGTTTTTAATGTAAATTATTTTATATAGGTCCTCTAGTATGAGAAAACTACTATAAGAACATGTTAGTAATACAAATAAGACTATTTTCATTGGAGTGGGTCTTTAAAAGTAGTGGGCTCTGAGGGAGGACTAGACAAAAAATTTTAACACAAAGCTGAGAGGGGGTGGGGATATCCCAAAGGCATCGTCAGGACGGGCAACATAGTAAAGGACCACTTGTGACCTCCACTGAATCGGTGAGAAAAACAGGAGCATTCCTTTTTAAAGTCTTAAGGCAGCTCGAACCTTTTTCCGCATGAGACTTAGTCCAAGGAGGCAGAAATGCACTATTAAAGCGTTAGGCAGTATGTGATTCTTACCCTACCCCTCTGGCTTCTCTCTACCCCTTCGATTGTATGGGCATTTTAAGGGAGAGGGGAGTCAGGAATTGTTTTTTTAAAGGCAGAAGGGACTTCCATTTTTGTATCCCTCCGTCGGTAGGGGTAGCCTTGTGCTGCAAAGGAGAAACGCATTTCTTCACATGCGCCACGAAGCACAAAAGTTAACATTTAAATGTAAGTAATGAGTTGTTGTTTTGGCATGACTTTTTAAAGTTACAAAACCGATGTTATGTATTTTCCGAGCACTGGCAGCTACCCGCTAACAGATGACTGGCGAATATTGATGACGTCCTTGAGTGGTCCCGCCAGTTTCGGCCATTCGAATTTGAAAACACTATTTTTCCATAACTCTCCATTTAGAGGGCTAAATGTAGGGGTAGGGGAAGAAATTGGATTCAGCGTTAGTCACACCTCTCCTTAGGGGATACAGGTTGTTTGTGGGCAAAAAATGGGCAAACCTTTATGTGGGATGGACGATATATCAAGTCGTAGACTGCTTGGTGAACCTGTAGACAGAAAATGTTCATGTACAATTTATTCTATTGGTATGCTGTGGGAGATAAGTATAAGCAGGTGCTTTTTGCGCACTGCTGGCCTGTTAGAAATTAGTCAGGAACCAGTACACACATCTTACTAACTAGTGCGGCTTAAGAGCAACGTACGATCGCATCATCCATACGTCACAAGTGCAGGTAACTAACATTATCCCTATGAATACTTCATGATACACTTACCACATTTTGACAGGGATATGTTTCATTTTTGTGACGTACCTTAAGGTGACATTGAGGGAACTGCAAGACATCTGCGTTCCCTTTAAGATGTAGTGCCTTCCCTCTATGACCCTTCACTGGCCAGACAACACAAAAACCCACAGAATCTGCACAAGTGCATGTAAGTAAGGTTCTATGCACAACTTTAATCAAGCTCTTTTTTTTTAGATTCTTGTCTGTCAAACACTCTGATCCGCTAAAGTATTCATAATTGGAGCCAAGTGACCCTGAGAATTGCAAAGAACTGCTTTGTCATGAAAAATGAAGACACTGTCGATGCAGACATTCAGAGATAACCAAAGAATGACCAATCACACCACAAGAAGACACAAGTCATCAATTTCACACTTTTTGTTTACTGTATGTCAGTGTTCAATGTTTTATATTATATTAATCTCAAAAGTGAGAGTGCGGTTTTCCTGAAATAAATAAAAGAAACAATTATCCTTCTGGATCCAGAATGGGTAGGACTTTTGTCAGTAGTTCTGGTTTGGGGGAACCAAATATGTAGGAGTGTTTAACTTGTGTTTGTAACAATAACAGAGTTAACAACAACGCACACTCTTTGACATACCGTAACTCTGACTGTTTACGCATCAAAATGAATCAGACGCAGAGAAAAACAGCTTCACGTATCAGTTTTGCTCCGATGGCACAAAGCTGCTTTCTTCCACGACAGAATCAGATGATTTATGCTGAATGTGTACACAGTTCACATCTGTAAAGTGTTGCATCAGCTCAAGCTGCTTTTCTCCACTTAGGAATCTACTGGAATTACGTTAATTGCGTAAATGTTAGAAGACTCACAGCAGTCAAAAGAATGTCAATGCTGGAACTAAATCTCCAGCATAAAGGCCGTGTCACACAACCACTCTGTACATTTTGCTCATTTTCCACATATGAAATTTCAGTCTTTCGTGATACATGCGTGATATATGTCATTCTTAAGTGTTTCTGAGTTCGTCATTCGTTGATGTGCACAGATGTCTGTTGGGTTTCAGTTGATGGGTCTTTACGACAATTTGGTTTTTAGCTGTTCAAAATATTTGGTCGGTTAAGAATGTTTTACATTTATGTTTGTGTTTATTTTGCATAGTTTATATGCAAATATTACATAAATCATATGCAATTGTGTGTGATATTTGTGTGATATGGATTTCCACAACCAATCCATGTATTTCTACATATGTCTAACATGCAATTTTTCACCCCTTCAGCAGTCTATAGTGAAAGTCTAGAGTGGGGGTCTCCCACTTCCCCCATCTGGTTTGTCCAGGCGGGGGGCTGGGTCTCTTGCAGGTTGGTGTCTGGCCGTGTACAGCGGGCGCAAATGCGACTATGGACACACGCCAGGCCCATCTTGCAGATCTTCCCAGCTACGGCTCTCGTCAGAGGTCCCACTTCCGGCAGGCTGCCCAAGTTGGGGCCCAGCAGCTGATAAAGAACTGTTGTGGTCCTGGGGAATCTGACTGTTTCATTAAAACAAAGCATCGCGGGCGCAGAGGCAAGTACTGACCATGGTGCTGATGCGATGTGATTTCTGCCCAGAGTCAAAGGGAAAAAATTCAATGCAGGTTTACGTTTTCTTTGGTGGTTTATTCATATTTCTTCTGTTGTTCATTCATGATACATCTGTGAAAATTTCACGCAAAGACCACAACTTTTCTTAGTTGCGCAAAATGTACAAAGTGGGCGTGTGACATGTCCTTAAAAGGGTTAAGCTAATGTAGAATTTTGCATAGTACTTATAATTTTACATTCTTTATCATTTGTACAGTTTTGTTCTTTGTTGGGTTTTTTTTTTTTTGATTTACAACTTTTCACCTTTAAATTACTACATACAAGACAATTAGTAAAAATTGAGCAAAAGAAAAACTACACGTAGTAGTCGAACTGTAAAAGTTTCTTTTGGTAGCGCAAAAAGTCTTGGAAATGTGTCTTCTTTCTAACCAAAGATGAGGTGTAGAAGTTAATCAAAATTCTCAAAAGTGTTTGTGCTGATATATCTTTTACATTCCTGGGAAATCTGACCCAAATGTTGGCGTTTTAATATCATTTTCATATCATCGTTTCTTTCTGCACGGCAGTTGTCGGAGCAGCAGCTGCAGACCTGTATTTACTCATCCTTTGAGGCGTGTGTTTGACATAAACTCTGCAGACGTTCCTTCGAGCCACGGAAACGTCAGTATTGTTAGTTTATCCTCATTACTCCAAATCCAACATGGTTTCCTGTTCGTGTGTTTACTCCATGACTTCTCCCCGCACCATCCGATCGGCGACACTCAGCTGACCTCAAAGCTAACAGTTGCCCATTTCATCTTCTCTTTCAATCCTGCACCCATCTCACCCAAGCCTCCCCCTAGCCACTCCACCTGAGGCCAAGTCTTATGTAAAACACATTTATTTTTAATGGATTTTTTAATGAATTTTTTAGCTGCCTATTAATATTGCCATTAGTGGTAGCAGAGCAGCGTCAGGCAGCAGCTTGGCCTGCTAATCCTGCCCCGCAGCTCTGGCAAACTCTACTAATCCAGGCCCCTGCTTTGGCTCCAACCGGGCCTCACACACACAGAAGTCTACAAACACCAATTATATGTAAAACACTGACGCATGCACACACACATACACACACAGCATCAGATAATCCTGTGTGTAGATTTTACTTCCTTCAATCACAGCAGTCAGAGCAGTCCTCCTGTCACTCCCTCATTCATGTCTTTCCTGCCTCCCACTTATTCATCCCCTCCTTTCAAGTGCTTCCCAGCCCTTCCTCCTTGACCTCCTCCCTCATTTTTCTTCTCTCCCTCCCTCCTCACTCGCCTTTCTTCTTCTTTCCCTTGGGCGGCCAGCAGGCCTGGCCTTGGTGCTCGACTCCTGTCGGAAGCTCCTTCACCTGAGGCCCCAACAGACACACATCTGAGGGTGCAGCAGAAAGTCAATGCTGGGCGGAGGAAGCGCACGCCGCCTAGAGCCGTGACGGCATTTGAAGCTGAATCCTACAGCGAAAAAGAAAGTCGGTAATTACTGCGAGTTTTAATGCTAATTAAATGTTTCAATTAACAGAGTTTGCTGCCAGAACGTGTGTCAGTAATTGACGAACGGCTGTAAGGTGTAAAAGCATTAAAGAAAGAGACAAAGAGAGAAAATGGGGAGCTGAGACATGCCAAAGGCCTGGAGCAGTGCAGCATGGGAAATTTCATTCATGAGGCAAAGGCTTGAGCAGAACTGCTGGAGCTGCTTTCCATAAAAACTCTTCATGGCCTCCATCAAGATATGGAGATGGTGGACTATTGATGTGCACAAGAAACTGAACTTCTAAACAATCTAGCAGCTGAAATCTTTGCTCCAACTCAATATTTTATCTCAGTTTTAGGTTAGAAATCCCCTAATGGATAAATATTGATGTTTTAGTCATGTATTTTTCTTCTACAGCAACACAATGCTTACAAAATATCAATCACCCAAGATGGTGGAGAAAATGAATGTTGTTTACTGTTGACCTGGAATTATTCTTCACTCATAACACATCAACTCTGTCTTTGAATTTTTCATTTTAATCAAAAAAAAACTTAACTTTATTTGCAAAAATTGAATCATAAAGTTGCAACTGTATGGGGTTAAATCAAGATCATCTTAGGCAGAATCCAAATTCTTCCCCTACCCCTATGGCTTCTCTTTACCCCTCCAGTTTTGGGGGTATTTGGAGCAGTAGTGTTGTCCATAATTGTTTTTTAGGGGTAGCCGTAAAGACTTTTGACTTTGTATGCTTCCTCCTGGAGGGTGTTCCACATCCCTCTGTGGCACGGAGGGGAAGCACATTTCTTCATATGGGTGCACTTTGAAGCACAGAAGTTTACATTTAAATGTAAGTTATGACTTTTTGTTTTAGCATGACCTTTTTAAAGTTATACAATCGATGTTGTGATGCATTTTCTGAGCGCTGGCAGCTACGTGCTCACATAGATGTATTGATGATGTCATCAAGGGTTAGTAATATCCAAATTTGAAGACATAATTTTTCCATAACTCTCCGTTTGTAGGGCTAAATGTAGGGGTTGAGAGAAGCCCTAAGTGTAGGGAAAAAGTTCACATTCAGCCTAAAAGTGAATGAATTGGTTTTAAACTGAAAATTACACTTTGTAAACTTAAAGTCACTTTTAAAAATTGGGGAAAAAATGTACATTTGAAACTTGATTAAAAAACAAACTATAAACTTAAAACTGTGTAAACAACCACATGAAAACTAATATTAGTACCAGCTGTTGTTTCATTCTTCATCTTTTGTTTTTTTCATTTCTGTCTGTCTTCACTTTTAGTCCTCATTTAGCAGTTTTAGTTCATAATTTTTGTTTTTGAGGTCGAGCCTAATTGTATGTGAAGGTGGGGCTTTGAGCCCATTGGCAATAGCAACACACTTGACATTGGAAGACAGGTTATGGTGATGTCGTTTACGCTCCAAAACAGCATCTGCTGTTTGCACTTTGTGGGTCATTCCTCCTAATTTCTGCTCTTCCAAAAGGCGACGCTGTTCTGAGGCAGAAATGGCATCAGCATAACCTCCATCACCCACTGCCAATCATGTCCTGGTAGCCAATGAACTCAAAGCCTCACCCACACAATAAATTAGGCCCAACTCCGAAAACAAAAATTCTGGATTATTTTCTAAAAATCGCTTTCTGTAATCTTCACAGAAAAAAAAAGATATACATATATATATATATACTATTTTTTTAAATATACTATGTATATTTTTATATATACTATATACAAAATATATACAACCATTAAACAGTCTGTCCTTACCCGTCATAATCTCTTTGAGACTTTGGAGGGTTCCACCTCCTCACTGTTAGGAGTCAGCGCTTTGTCTCCCCTTTCAGTCACCAGCGGGAGCCCTCTCCAGATTACTGACAGCACTCAACCACCTGGCTCACATCAGCTAATCAGCTGCAGGACTCTTAAGTACTGCTCAGGACCGTGCTTGATATGAAGTATTGTTTGTGCCTTCCTGCCTGCATACTGAACGTTTGTCCAGATCTGATCACCTGTTTTCCTGGCCCTGCTTCATACCTGACTACCACAAGGCCACTGAGAAGTTTTTTTGTTTTTTTTGTTTTACCCTTTATTTTGTACATTTTATCTGGAGGGAATAAATAAAGGCAAACGCATGTTATGCGCTTATATGAATGAAACACATACATTTTTCATTTTGTGCATAATTTTATATAGTGGTTGATAATAAATTGCACAAAGCATTAAAACAACCCGAAGAGCCATTTGGGAGTTTTGGATCGGCTCGCTAAAAAGAGACGGTTTTCTAAGAAGAGCCAGAATTCCCATCACTACTTTGCACACCCCCACGCGCGTGCTCAGTGCTTTGACTGTATGATGGCTCTGCGCAGACACGTATTGATCAGTGACGTGCGGCTTAAAGAGAATCAAAGCAAAAGAAGATTCAGAAGAATTGTGATACTACTTAAAAATAAATGAGCAGCTGTGCTTATATAATGGGGAAAAAGTCAAAATTATTTTGTCTTCTGCTGCAGCCAGGCATACATTATATGCATTACCTTTAAACCAGTACAGTGTTTTCTCGTTTATTGTGGGAGTTACGTTCTAAAAATAATTTGTGAAGGTGTTGATTTTTGTTTTAAAACTTTGTTCTGTTCATCTTATCATCTATCGTAGATGATCTATAACTCAGGCCAGATGAGAGCTTTTTCCTTTTGTTTTGTATAAAACCTTTTGTAAAAACTTTCGTAAATACAAAAAAATACCCCCCCCCCAAAAAAAACCAATGTATGTTCTGTAAAAATTTCAAAAAGCAGTTTAGGTTTGTATTCAAATATAATAAGGACTTTTTAATGAGCATTTTTATAATATGGGAAGGTTATAACTCTCAAATTGTTTGTGCCACCACAGCCACATTAGCTGGGTATGATCTAAAAATCATTATCTACTCCCTTGTGGTTCCCTAGAAATATAGAAAATATCATCTGGAACTACTTAAAATGATAATGCTTTTAATTTAATAACGTTGTTTAGAGATGATTTAAACTTTATTTGATACATTTTGACACAGTTAAAGAAGAGAACATGCCAAAAACATCTTTTTCATTGGAGTTGGTCTTAAATTATGAACATTTTTAGAACTGCAGGCTGCTGTGGTTTGTAGTTTAAACTACAATAAAGGAATATTTTCCAGAATGTTTTAAGTTTTACTATGTTCGGAAATGGGAAAGAAAACCACACAAAACTGCTTTCTTCTCTGATTCTATTTTATGAACTTCTAATGTGCCCACAGTTAGGATGACGTAACGTAAATGTTTATCTTCATTTTCAACCTCCTCATCCTCACATCTGGAGTTATGCTCCTTCTAAACATTTTGAGTTTTCCTAAGTGTGATTCATAAGAAAATGTATTTATTGGTAAAGCTCAAATTTGTGTTTGGAGAGTCGGATGAAGGCGTCATCGTTCACCTGTGAGGATTGGAACCCTCACCTGT
>BSAI01004090.1:0-10505 GCA_036245035.1 Adrianichthys oophorus | reverse complement strand
TAAAAGTTATTTAAAAAGTCTTCAGTTTGTTCAAAATGCAGCAGCTAAATTGTTAGCAGGAACCAGCAGAAGAGAACACATTACTCCTGTGTTAGCTTCACTTCACTGGCTCCCAGTTCAATCTAGAATCAAGTTCAAAATCCTCCTGCTAACCTATAAGGCCTTGAATGGGATGGCCCCATCATATATTAAAGATCTCATAGTGCCTTACCAACAAAACAGAACACTTCTCTCACAAAATGCAGGACTGCTTGCGGTTCCTAGAATTTCTAAAAGCACAGTTGGAGGTAGAGCCTTTAGCCACCAAGCTCCTGTTTTATGGAATAAGCTCCCAGCTCATGTAAAAGAGGCCGACACAGTTTCTACATTCAAAGTTAGGCTTAAAACACCTCTCTTTGGACAGGATTATTGCCGGGCTGACTAGCAAACAGAGAATATTTAACTCACTGCTCCTCTACCTCACCTACTGTAATGAAGTTTACCACACTGGTTCTACTCGCTCCTACTCACTCTTCATCCGCCTCCTATATCCTCCCCCACTTCCTGTCCTACACCCCCCCCCTCCCCCCTCTCACCCCTTCCCTAACCCG
This sequence comes from Adrianichthys oophorus, assembly GCA_036245035.1. Taxonomy (NCBI): domain Eukaryota; kingdom Metazoa; phylum Chordata; class Actinopteri; order Beloniformes; family Adrianichthyidae; genus Adrianichthys; species Adrianichthys oophorus. The sequence continues at coordinate 9,915 of BSAI01004090.1, read as the reverse complement.
GGTCTGCATCCTTCTCCCACCCCCAATCCCCCCTTCCTCTCTCCCCTACCCGAACCAGGGTCTGCATCCTTCTCCCACCCCCGTTCTCTCCCCTACCCTAACCAGGGTCTGCATCCTTCTCCCACCCCCACTCCCCCCACCTGCAATCTTCATTACATCACTTGCCATTGCATTATTTTATTTTGTTTATCATGCCTCTGTTTAATGCAGTGCGATTCACATGCTGTACTCCTGTCTTTGGCCGTGACCTCGCCTCGCCTGTACTCCTGTTTGGCCGTGCCTTCGCCTCGCCTGTGCTCACCTTTGGCTCTTCCCGCTCTTGTCTTTGGCCGTGATCTTGCCTCTGGCTCCTCCAGCAAACCCAGCTGTTTCCACAACTCCTACTGGATGAAGCCCATCTGCTACTCTACTCAAACATGTTGTTGTTTATTTAAATATCTAGCTGTTATCTTAACTTGTAGCTGTTTATCTAGGCATGTTTGTTTATTAGACATATACTTGTTATTCAGCCATGTAGTTATAGAATGAATTAAGCTCACTTTTCTTTAATAGTTCTAGGAAGGAGAAGGAGGGTGTAAGGACAGAGATGTTTGCTCAGCTTAGTCTGTTTTACAACCAGCTATTGTTTACTTTTTACATGATTGATTTCTTTGTTGTTTCTTGCTATATTTTGATATCAGTCCAATAAGACGGCTGTGGCTGTGATATTGGGCTATTGAAATAAAATTGAATTGAATTGGCTCCTAGAATTTCTAAAAGCACAGTTGGAGGTAGAGCCTTTAGCCACCAAGGCCGTGCCTTATGGTATAAGTTTCCAGCTCATGAAAGAGAGGCTGACACAGTTTCTACATTCAAAGTTAGGCCTAAAACATTCCTCTTCGGACAGGCTTATCACGAGGCTGGCTAGTAATCACAGAATATCTAACTTACTGCTTCCCTACCTCACCTACTGCTGTCAGGAGTCAGAGCTCTGTCTCTCCCTCTGGTCACCGGAGCCATTCTCAGAGTACTGACAGGACTTCATCACCCATCAACCCCAACGCACAGTGTCTGGATGCCTCCTCACCTGACTCTTATCAGTCAATCAGCCACGAGGACACTTAAGCACTGCTCAGAAAAACATTCAGTACAAAGTATTGTTTGTGCCTTCCTGCTTTCACATTGAGAGGTCTTTCCTGATCTGATTACCTGTTACCTGAAGTAAAAAAGGGACCAAATTTGACCCCATGGGTCCACCATAGTTAATGTTCACGTTCAGTTCCTCGATTTAAATAAATGTTTCTTAGCAAAAATGTTTTCATAAACTCCGTTGGATGATGGTGAACTAATCATCTTTGGAAATTAGTTTTTAAATGGAGATTTTGTTTGCAAAGCTTGAAGTCAACTCAAAAAAGGTCAAAAATGTATTTACAAAATTTCCTCCTGATCATAGGAAGCGATAAAAGATCAGGCTGTTGTGTAAAAATCACATTTAGATTAGCAGATTCACAGATGGAATCTTTGATTAGATCCCATCATGTTTTAAGATGTTTCATTTAACCCATTATAACCTCATAAAGAGTACGGAACACTAAGTCGCTGATTCTGAAGAACTAAATTTTGATTTTTATCAGGCCTGTTGTTAAAATGCATAATTCTTTGCTCGACCACAAGGCTGACTGGACATCTGATGAGGTCACTGTGATGAATCCTTTTATTCACAAAATACCTGCCGTTGCCTTCTCTATTCACCCCCCTCCCCCCCACGACAGAACAAAAACTCTTTTTAATGGGAGCACTGTTTTAATGAAGTTCTCAGCCTCACAAATATTGGCTCTTTCAAATCCCACGTCACTCAAACCTTAATGAATTTTTGAACGAAGGCAGCAGGAGCCCCCCCGCAGTCCAATAAAAGTTTGTGTTACTGTGAGGCTCCGGGTTTAGAAGCCCTGACAGATAATTTCCTGAGCTGTGTGTCAATTTGAAGGATTATAAACTAATTACTGATGGTGCAACATGCTTCCTCACATAATCTCTTTCAACATTTTCTTTTAAATTTAAATTACAGAATAACTTTATTGCAGATGGGGTTGATGACAACTCTTTACACAACTACAGCTGTATTTACATAAATTAGTTTGAAGGTGGGACTGCTAAAAAAAGATATGGACATTAATCTGAACATCTCCACAGTGGGATCTTTCTTCAGTTGCTTCTTTCTCCTGCAGAGGTTTGCAATAATTACGAAGCCCCAAAGTTTATTTTCGAACGAGTTTGCATTTGAAGGCACATGTTTAGGACTGCACATCACTTGATTTTATTTTGCTGTCTTAACCCTTTAACATCCGATATGTTGTTGGCGACACCCATGTAGCACTCGTTCTTTGACCTACCGTTACTTATCACAACCAACACAAAAAAGCTAATTAAAGTTGATAATGTAAATGGTCGAAGAGTCATGGTAGTTGAAGTAACGTCAACACAGGAGCTGAAGCTCCAATGTTTAAAGTATTTTTGTTGTTTTTAACCTGTTCTTCTGGCATTTTTCTAAAGATGAAGGACATATATAAAGACAATTAAGTTTAAAATTGGATTTCAAACTATTTCTTGATTAAAATCATTGTGAATTAGGAGCAGATGAAAAAACATTGTTGTAAAAAGCTTGTAAGCTATTACAAACAAGTTTTTACGACAAGCCACTAACTGAACACTGACGGTGTCTCAGCACATTGTCGGATCTCTTTTGACTGAAAGCTGATTGTGGTTCAGTCTCCTTCAACTTTAATAGCTTCATCAGATGTAGTCAAGAGAGTGCTGCCCTCTGTTGTGTGGGGTTTACCCTAAACCCTGGTCCTAATGGCACACTGTCCCACATGTGTTCTCAACGCTCCCCCAGCTCATTAATATCTGGCTTTTATGACAGCCATACATCACTGATGTAGCTTCTGCAGAGGCTGATGATGAGATGAATCAGGTGGGAATGAGCAAGGGAACAATGTACAGGAAATACATGGCTTCTAAAACTAACCAAACAAAATAACACCAGGACACAACACTAAAACAGTAAAAAGCTTCGATAAAAAAGCAACAAGAACAGAAAAGCACAAAAAGACACCGACAATTGTCGCTGTTTACTTGTATTTGGCTGAGGTCTGCCACTTTGCCTTTTGCAAGAGCATATACTAGCTCAGAGTTAGTGCTTTGTATATACAACAAGCCTCCATTGATTGACATCCCATCATTCCTTTGTTTTCACTCCCTCCCACTAGCTTCCAGCCCCTCACAATCCCAACCTGTCATGAGCGTACAACAAAAATGGTGAGCAATAATGGAGCTCTTCAGCAGTTTTGATCTAGATTCCAGTTCAGATGAGGAAAACTAAGACGTCCATGAATCTACTGTATATGTTTGCAAGTGGATGCACCAGAATGGAGTGGAGCTGGGAGACTTTGACCTGTTCATTTCAGTTGCTGTGCCACAACTGAGCTTTTCAAACTGCATTTATTCTTATGCTCCATCACAATTTGAATAGAGAAATACTCAAAAACGCAGTTTTAATCTTAAATTAATTTATAAATGTCCTTCATCATGAAAAAAAATTTAATTAACTGCTCTTTTTCTTGTTTCATTGTTATTGACCAATTTGAAGGTACTTTACTGAATCATAAAGTATGAAACAGAAGTACAAAACAGTTTTTTGCCTTTTTATGGGTGTAAATTCATTGAGGTTTTAACACAAACAATGGTAAAAGAAAACATACAACCTCCCTCAAATCAGGCTTATGTTGTTGACAAAACATTATCAACAGTGAAAGAATGATGCTACTGGTATGGAAATCCAGAAATCACCTTCAAAGTGTTTATCAGGCTGTGCACTGTTTTAGAAGATAAAAGATCTACAAGCAAAGTTTCCAAAAAAAAAAAAAAAGACTAAGCCAAACTGGAAACCTGTCCTGTGGTCAAAAACATCCACATAAAAAAAATATTTTAAAAAGCGACAAATGAAGGAGACAAGAAGTATCCAGCTTGTTATCAGCTTTGATTTCAAAGGTCTTTTTGTGCCTGAGGGCAGGGATGGGCAGCTGGCACAACTGGAAGAGAAGCACTGATGCTAAAAAGGTACCTCCAGGTTTTAGACCAACATCTTTTCCTTCATGTCTTGTGCAGGAAAGATGAATCTGAAACTTTAACCTCTAAAGTGTCAAAGACCTTGTGTCTGCTGGAAATATTCATAGGATCAATGAAGCAAAAACACAACAAAGTAGTGTGTAAGCCTTCATTCTGATTACATTCTGTCTGAGCGAGCTAAATTTGGGGAATTTGACTATTCAATTTTAAAAACGGGAATATTTTTAGGCCTAAAAAGCATTAATGTTCAACATGGTTTCAGAATTGTTTGTCTGGAATGTTTTACACAGAATATTTTTCAATTAAAGTAACTTTTCACAGCTAAATAGGTGAAGTTCTTCTGCACCTTCCTGAGATGATTGTGAAGCTCGGCAGAGCTAAAAGGTTACAAAATTAGAATTCGTTTCATTTACAAAACTGCAGTCGAAAGTTCTGATTTAGTGATTAAAATGAAAGGAGATATGAAAGTGGTGCAACTATAAAAATAAAGTATTGATCTTTGTTAAAAGAATGAACTTATTAAAACAAAACCATCCTTCATTGAAACATGTAATATTAACAGACAAAATAAAACCATTTGTGTCAGGTAAATTCTCCTAAACACTAAAGAAAAACTCAGTAAAGGACCACACAAACAATTGGATTGAATTGAAAATGGTTTATTTCAAGCAGACAAGATATATAAGACATGTGTAACACAATCAACAACAACAAAGATTTGCATCAGTAGTCATGTCAAACATAGGATAACTAGACATCAGAAGATTGACTGCTTGAAAGGGAGTGGGAGGAAGCAAATTTTTATAATCCCACCCCGACTCGACCACGCCATTTACTTTACATTAGATATCAACTGGTTCGTAACTAATAATCAGGCCTTTATACTGTACTGACAGTAATACAGGTCATTAAACATCCTTGAGTAACAATAAGTTCAACAATCAAGTGTTCTTATATAAAAGGGAGAGACAACAAAAGTGGAAAAATGCCACCATCCTTTCTCTCAAAGGACTGTTCTCTCCTGTTCCATTTATTGAAAATTCTAGTGGGAGGTTACAACATTCAGACAAAGAAACAGAGTTGAAAAGTTCATTAAGAGTGTCATATAATCAACCTTTCAGTTCCAACAGCACCCTTCCTTTCTGCTAGGGACAGTCGTAAAACCCCTCATCCTGGTTTGGGGAAGGAAGCAGGCAGTAAAACACAGAACAACTGTTGCAGAGAGGTAAAAAGGTCATCTATAAAATATAGTTTGAGTCCACATTTGAAAACACATTTAAACAATGATAAAAATAAAGAATTTCTTCCCCATCAACTTGCTTTCTTCTGCAGCCAAAACCAAAAAAGATAGAGCTTTTTTTTGAGGCAGTGGAGTAACAAGAATTACAAAATAAATGTTCTGTTTTGTGTCCTCCTGAGTGACAAAAGGTGGAAGAAAAGTTACTTTTTTTACATCTTTTATTTAGAAAATTATTGTCAACATGTAGTATTTGTCACTCAAATGAAGTGACAGATTTAACTTTCCAATGTCATAAAAGCTCTCTGCGTTTCTGTGTTGGTCCAAGCTCGCCACCAGGGCTGCTTCAAGTCTGCAGACAAACGTCTGCGCTTCAGATTCAAACCCAAATGGGAAAAGTCCAATTTTTTCTGAAACACAGGGACTGAGCCCACAAAGACTGGCAAATTCAAAAATCGCAATGCTCCAAGTACAATGTGGATTCGTTAGATTCACGCATGTTTTGTGCACACAATCCTGTGCCTCCTCTCAAAGATGTTTACATTGCTGTTTGTGATTCACGCTCTGTGGAAGCTTGATTTCTCGCATTAGCGTTCATGCCATGTGTGGGCTCTCCTCCAGAGCGCGGATTAGCTAAACAGCATCTGGATGCTGGCTAATTGGCTCTGCTCTCCACACAGCCATGGAGAGAACAGCACACCTCGCCTCCCCTGTCTGTGTGTGCCCCGTTTTGTGTGACTGTGTTGTCAAGTGCAGTTTGTGCCAGTAATTGAGGATAACTTGAGTAATATGGTAAACCATGTTCACTGAGGGAAAAAACATGCACTCATTGCAGTTAAACAGCACAGCGTTGCTGGAACTGACAGCTGCTGTTTTTATTGGCACCTTTTCTCAGTTTTCCTCCGTTGATTAGCCTGGCTATGCTGGTGCTATTGTCTTTTCCTAATAGCATTGCCACCTAACAATGAAATGGGCCCGCAGCCATCATTACAACCCACTGGCAGCTGCAATTAAATGCTGTTAGCAAGGATGATTCTCAATTCAAGCAGGGAGCTGCGCACAGTGATATGCATCACTTTGTCTCTGGAGGTAAGGACAATCAGAGGTGATGTTTCCACTCTGCACTGACAACATTGGGATTTATTCATGAGAAACACATGTTTACAAAGAACTTTAACAGAAAAAAACAAAACAAAAAAAAAAAAACTTTTGGTTGATTAATGCTTGAAGTGAAAACACTCAAATAATAAGATACATATGTGGATGGCGCAAAGAAACCTAAACTCAAAAGAAAAAACATTGTAGTTTATGTTGCAGAATGAGGAGAACCAGTCTTTGTTCATTAGTTTTAAGATTTTCAGGGCGAATATGTTTTGCATGCCAAGATGGAAGCTGGGAAGGAATCCGCCTTCTGTGAAGGAGGAAGGTTATGCCTTAGACACAGCAGCCCTTATAGGTGCAGGCTGTCTGCAGGCAAAAAAACAGGCAAACCTGAACATGTGACACCCAGGTGAATGATCGTAGAACATTCGATGTGCTTGTAGAGCTAAAATGTTGATGTGCATTTTTTCTACTGGCATTATGCGGGCGACAGGTTGCAGCGAACACTTATACAACACGTTAAGGATAAGTAAAGGTGAAGTAGGTAGAAAGCAGACATGTCCTACAGATTTTTCATTTGTTTTCAGTTCCTCTGAAACCTTTGAAATGTGCAAGGGACCCATTGGTGCATTCCTTGAGTGCTCCACACCCCGTGCTTGCAGCTTGACTGTTTGAAATTAGGAAATTCCTCACAAAAACTTCACCATACACTTACCACACACGCAACAATGGTACATTCCATGGTACATAGCAATGGTACATTCAGTCAAATAATGTTGCTAACTTGTGAAAGTTTTTTTTTTATTTGTGGAAACTGGTAAAAGGGACATTTAAGGATTTTTCTACAGCAAACATGAATGTGGCAGACATCTGTTAAGAAACTTTAGCTAGTAAAATATTCCCTCCCTAAAAAGAAATCACTTTGAATACAATTTATAATAAATTACGAAATGTGTTGTTTTTGTTCTCCTGGCATGGATATCATGCATCTGATCGGCAGATCAAAGCACCACACTGATAGGATGTCAGTGAAAGGTTGCTGATTGGTTGATTTGTTGAGAAACAAACGAATTGTACTTGTAATTTGGGTTTTGTCATTGCAGATCAGTGCAGATGCTCTTATATGACGTTTTACCCACAGACAAAGCATTTTTTTTTCTAAAGTTATGAAACTGTGTTACAGATGCATACTTTTTTTTTTTTTTTTTTTACAGGTGTACAACTTTTTTACAGACGTACAGTTTTTTTTTCTACACATACAAAACAATTTTACAGACGCAAACTTATTTTTTACTAGTAGGCTACGAGACTTTTTTTTTTTTTTTTTTTTTACAGACGGACGGTATTTTATCAGCAAATCTAACTTCATAATATAGATAGTGTCAGTTATGACCCATTGGGTGATTTTGTAAGTTTTTGCTCACAATGTTAATTTAAGATGCAAAAATATTGACATGAGTGTTAAAAAAATCACCTTATTTCCCCACTGTCTCAAACTTGATTCACACATTTTTAATATGTTGTAATGATATTTATTCAAAAAATGAATAAAAATAGGTGTCTTATTCTCGTCATAAAGTTTTGAAAATTAGCAAAGCTTTAGCAGAAAAATATTTTTGAGGTTTCATGGAAGCACCCATTTTCAATGATCAGGGAAAGCCTATCTACTGCCTCTACTGGAATGATGATGAACTGCAGGACAGAAAACATGGACCAAGCTATTCTTATCCAATGGGTTTTAAAGAAAGGTGGAAATTCAGTCAACAGCTCACAGATCGGTTTTAATGCAGGGAGAACAGTCTGAAGGAAGTTTGTGCAGTCACACCTCACTCACCACATCCTGACCACAGATTGAACTCCATCATCACATAACTGAAATTAAACTGGATTTTTATTGAACTTTTCTCAGGAATGGCAGCCCACACTTTGTCCTCCTGATAATTTCAAGATGACAAAATACAACAAAATACATTCTATGTAGCAAAACATGCTTTCGTTCTTAATTTAGCAGCTAGAAACACTGCAAAAAACCGAGGGTGGATTAAATCTTCTGGGGTCAGATCCTTTAACTGAGTTCCTACCTATGAAACTCAAGTATATTTTTATTATTTAACCATTATTTAACCAGGGAAAAAACAGTTACACAAACCCAAGACATTTCATAGAAATAAAATGAATTGGATTAGTCAAAACAGCTACAGGTTAGTGATTTCATGTCCAGGTCTCTCAAAATAACATCAAAATGTGGTAAAGGTATGAGCTTTAAAAGTTGAATTGTTTTTGCAGAATGTAACAGTTTGTAGGTGCCTTATACTGAAAAGCCATCTTTCCTTTTTCTGTTCAAGTACTCTAGACTGACATCGAGTTCACCCCCTGAGATCGGAGAGCATAAGGTCCATCAGGTCTGCGCTACAGAGCCACACTCAAATATGAAGGGAGCAGTTTGATGACTCGCTTGTACTGTATATACATGTGTGGAAGTGTGCAATCCTACAAACAGCTAAAGCAGGCCAACCAACTCACGAATACAATTCCCAGTGATGAGTTTGTGTGCCACAATTTGTTATGAAATACAAAGAGGCATTAAAAACCAAGTCCAATATGTGCAGAGCCTTGACTGGGGTATGTGTGTATGAAACATCCCCATAATCTAAAGGCAGGAAGAAATGTTGCAGCAACAAGTCTTTTTCTTGTATGAAAAGAAAATCCCAGCTTGTTTCTAAAATAGAAACTCAGTTTTAGGTGAAGTTTTCTCACATGGGAATCTACATGCGGTTTACAAGACAATGAAGCATCAATTAAAATTCTGAAATATTTCAAAGTATTCACAATGTCAATAACTGAGCATCTGGAACAAGTATAGGGTGGGTATATTTCTGTTAGTCTTTTTTTGTTGGAAAATAACATTACATTAGTTTTATTTGTATTTAAAGACAGACAATTCAGAAAAGCTCTTATGTTTGTCTAATCTAATCGTTTAAAACAGAAAAAGTCAAAACACAGTGCTTATGAAATGAGGTCAGTTATGTTCATCATAGAAATACTTTAGCTGTGAAAGAAATAAAGTAGAAACAGAATCCAGGGAAATACAGTGTTGGATTTTAATTAATTCATTTATAAAATGGTGCAGAAAATAAGTATTTGGTCAAAACCAAAAGTCCACCTCGATACTTTGTAATGTTGCCCTAGTTTTCAATAATTAAAGGTCAAAGGTTTCCTGTAAGGTCACAGTAGCTGTTATTTTGGTCCATTCCTCCTTGCAGATCTTCTTAAGAGCAGTGATATTTTGGGACTGTTGATAGACAATACAGATCATCTGCATACATTTCTGTCTCATCATTCTAATTTAAATACATATGCTTCAAACTGTATTTTTGTCATTTAAGAAATAGATGGTTTGGAATATTCATCAAAGATTATTGGAGCTCCTTGTATGTTTATGGAACAAAGTAACTTTTTCTTTTGGTTGT
>BSAI01004086.1:8281-21163 GCA_036245035.1 Adrianichthys oophorus | reverse complement strand
TTCATTTATCTGAGAGAAAATGTCAGAGCTTATAGAACCTAAGTAACAAGAGTTTCTATAGTCCAGTAACTGTAATTAGTTACCAAAATTGGAAATGTAATAAGTGACGTTACTCCGTTACTGACAAAAGTAATTAAATTACAATAATTTGTTACTTTCTCACCCCCAACACTGGATTTCTTAGCATATTAGTTTTGCTAGCATGCCAGCTTTGTTAGCATTTTAGCATTATTAGTTTTTTAGCTTGTTAGCTTTGTTAGCGTATTAGTTTTGTTAGCATTTTAGCATTATTAGTTTTTTTAGCTTGTTAGCTTTGTTAGCGTATTAGTTTTGTTAGCATTTTAGCATTATTAGTTTTTTAGCTTGTTAGCTTTGTTAGCGTATTAGTTTTGTTAGCGTATTAGTTTTGTTAGCATTTTAGCTTTCTTAGCATATTAGTTTTGCTAGCATATTAGCTTTGTTAGCATTTTAGCTTTCTTAGCATTTTAGCTTTCTTAGCATATTAGTTTTGCTAGCATATTAGCTTTGTTAGGATTTTAGCTTTCTTAGCATTTTAGCTTTGTTAGCATTTTAGCTTTCTTAGCTTTGTTAGCATATTAGTTTTGCTAGCGTATCGGCTTTTTTGCTTATTTGTTTTAATGTTGCTGCTTTGATGTTTTTAAACCCCTGTACTTTTTGTTCTGTTTTGTTGTGTACTTTGTATTTTTGCTAATTACTAATCATGTTTACATTTTTCACAGCATCAGAACAAAAGCCTTGATCACGGACAAACCTCCTCCTGTGGCTCTTGTGTGATTGTGTGTCCAGGCGGTTCTGGAGGTGTGCGACCGCACAGGGAGTGCATCTGTGGTACTGTGGAACAGCATCTGCGTTAGCTGGTACCGGTGTCTGAAGCCCGGTGACATCATCAGCCTTAGACAGTACCGGGTCAAGCAGCGATACCTGGGGGAAGCGGGCGACATCGGTGTGTTTCATCAAATGACATTTTTGTGTTTTGTGTTCAGTTTGACCCGATTAGCCGTGTCTCCACAGAGATCAGCGTGAACAGCAGGAACCCAGCGGCACACCTGTCCCTCCTCTCAGAATCTCAGGTCATGCCAGAGTACACCCCCCCTGAACCGTCGTACAACTTCTGCAACAGGTAAGCCTTTGCTCACCTTCATCACCCGTAAATTCTGGTTCCAGCTCAGCCTCTTGACTCTTTGACCAGTCAGGAGCTTCTGGACCGCCCTCATGGCGTCACCTGTGATGTCATAGGTCTGCTGACATTTGCGGGACGATCTGAGCGAGTCAGAAACAGAGGTCGGCGTTACCGTGATGACATGTTTCAAGTGAATAATCCATAAATTCCTAAAGTTCATTTCTGTGTTTCAGACGGCAAAAGGGCAGAACTGTTGGAGTATCGCTGGCTCCAATTAGAGGACGATAGCAGCATTCAGCCAATCACGGTGAAGCTGTTCTCCACATCGCAGCTGGATACGCACAGGAGGCTCCACCCACGTGAGGCGGTGTTTGGGATAAATCACAGAGCTGGTCAGGGCTGCAGGTATTGATCTGGTGTCTCTGCAGTGTCCGTGGTCGTCTGCACCCGACTGAAGCTGATCCGGTCGGATCGAAGCTGCTTCTATCTGACCAACACCGCCTTTACACAGGTGTACTGCACAGGTAACATCCAGCTGGAGCACAACGCCCCCCGGGGCTGATCTTAGTCTGACCCCTTTATCCTTATTGGTTGTTGGCAGGACTGGACCAGCACTCACGGATGAGCTACCGGAAGCTGCCTCGGATCCGACTCTTCCTGCAGTGGCTCCGGAGCCAGGATGATGGACAGGTGCTGAGCAGGGCTCTGATTGGAGGCTTCTTCATCCACCCGTCCCCTCCCGTCTCCCTGGAAACTTTCATGAAGGAAAGGAAAGGTCAGCTGACTGTGACTTCCTGTGTGGATGAGGTTCAGTCGGAATCCGTTGGAATTACGTTATTTTTGTGTAAACAGTTGAAGAGTTACGGTGTGATGTTTAGGCGTTGCCGGCGATATCTCCGGTGTTAAAGGGTTAAAGTTTTGATAAATGAAAGAGCATTTTTTTATTTTGAAATGTGGTAAAAAGATGAAGATTTCTGAGAAGAAGCTTCCTGTTTCAGGAGAACGTCTTTTTCTCCAAACAGGTGAGCTAGGATTTCTGCGAGGGGCGGAGCTTCAGAGGGAGCTGCAGAGTCTCAGTTTCCGTGAGCGATGCTCCTTCTTTGTCCAGGCAACTGTTACCATGGTGACCTACAGCCTCAGAGGGGCGGTGAGAACCGACACACACAAACACACAGTCATCCTGTTGTCTGAGGTCTGACGATCGTCATGGAAACCATGACAACTGATCTGCTAACATCAACGCGTTCCTCTGAGCTCCTAAAGGTTTGAAGAACATCTTTTCCATCCGTTCGAGGCGTTTCTGAGCATGCTCAGTTTGACCTGCCCTTGTGTCAAACCTGCAGACTAATCTGGGATAGTTGATGGTTTACAGAGAACCTCCTCACAGCAGACATGCCTCTCTGTAGAGGACTTTTCAGTGTGGAGTTGTGAACCTATGACTCCGCCCCTTGACCTTTGACTCCACCCCCTTATGTGTGACTCTGCCTTCTGCTGTTTCCGCTGGTTTGAAACCACTGATGGTTTTTCTGTGGGTCGTGTCAGAAATGCTGTCAAACCAAACAGCACATTTGAACCGTAGTCCCGCTAACGAGATGAACAGAGATTCGGTTTCAAACGCTCGGCATGAAGGTTTCTCTGAAGCCTCAGGAAGCTTTGTTTACTCTGTGGGCCTCAGAGCGGCATGTTCCTCATCACTGAAACAAGCAAACCCTCAACCCTCCCTTCAGGGTGGAGCTGGCTTCACCTCAGGAGTTCCTCAGGGGTTTATTTGAGGACTTTTGCATTTACTTTTCAAAGTAAAAACCTTGTTGCTCTGTTTTTAATGGAAGTCTTTGTTCTTGCTGAAGATGTTGGGCGTGTCACATGACCAGTCATGTGACCACCACGAACCCCTCCTTCCCGTCTCCTTCAGGAGGACCGCTGTATGTTCTGGATTGAAAGATCTTCGTCCTCCTCTGCGTCTCCTCAGCCCCTCTTCTCCTCCTCTCCCCTCTTCTATCACTCCCCCCCCCCCCCCTCAGTCAGGGTGTCCCCCTCCTCCCCCTCTTCCTCTGCTCCCTCCTCAGTGGTCGGTCTGTCCACGCCTCATCGGAATGGCGGTTCACGGTGAGTTTAATGTTAAGCTTGCCTCTGTGGGCGTGGCCTGGGGGCTCACGCCGTCTGGTCATCTCAACAGGAAGTCGAGTAAGAGGAAGCTGATGCTGCCAGAGACGCCGAAGAAAAGGTTAGTTCTTTGTGAGGTTGTGATGGTTCTGGGATGTTCTGAAAACTGCAAGTTCTGTGTCTGCAGGCTCCCGTGGGCCACAACAGAACCAGAACACAACAAGACAGGTAAGGGACCCCTCGTGTTCGACCACAACTCCCAGCATCCTTTGCTGTAGTCCTCACAGTGTGGCCTGCTCCTGCAGTGATCCTGTTCCAGGCGTCCATGGAGTTCCTAGAAAACCCTGAAGAGGAAGAGGAGCAGGAGGATGAAGACGTCGCATCTTTTACCATGGCCCCCCTCCCACCTGCATTTCAGCCTGTCGCCATGGAGACACTACCCATGCGGTTCGACCACGCCCACAGGGAGGAGCAAGCAGCTATAGTCACCATGCAGGGCGGGGCAACAAGCAGAAAGTTTAACTCCGCCCCCGAGGACTACTACACCGTCAGACTCAGAGGTTCTCACAGGTTTTTCTCTCAGTATGGCAACCCAGAAGGGTCAAAAAACAGTAAATGTTGAAATCTGACTTTTGTTGTTAAAGAGAAACTTCAATGTTCTGGTTTTCGTCCGTTTTTTCATAGCTTTGTTTACTCTGACGGTCACACATCTGTATGACTTGAGTGGACCGCCGTGATGTTTGAAAGCAGGTCAGGTGTGGGGAACCAGAACCGATTCAGTGAAGCTCTGATTTAAAGTATTTTAAAGCGTAAACTCACAGGCAGAATGCAGCCTTTTAGAACTGTGGGATCGTTCTGTGTTTGTCTTTCTGTTCAGTTTGATCAGCAAAGGTTTAGCAGAATCAAGAACTGATATTTCTGATTGCATCCAGGTCTGGGTGGACCCAGACTCACAGACCTGGATCATACTGTATTTCACTTGACGAAGACCTTAAACCACACTGGTGTTTTCATTCTCTTCTCTTAGCTTCATATTTAGACCTTTCTGCCTGTTTCAGAACTTTTAGCGTCAGTGGTTCTGGTTGGACACAAAGGATTTGGACCAGCTGCAGCCTTCTGGACCTGAACATTGAACAGTTCTTCTAGAAACCCGGTCAGCCGTCAGTCTCCCTGATTCTTAGCTGTCTCCTTCCTTAGCTCTGTCAGACGGCATCCAGGTTGACGCTGTCTTCCTTCCTCACGCCTCCTCCTCCTCCTCGGTTTCCTCCCTCCGAGATCACTCCAACACCTGGACCTCCATCTTGTCCCACGGAGCCTTCTCGTCCCACGGTCCCCCTCCGTCACCGGGTCGGTACCTTCTCTGGTCTCAGTTTGACCACTGAAGCATCGTCACTGACTCGCTTCTGTTTCCTCTCAGCTGATCTGATCGCCATGGCAACTCAATTGACCAATCAGAGGCTGGTTTGTGTCTTGGAGGCGTGTCATCTGGGCGGGGCCAGGACTGAGCTGGTTCTGACTCGAGCTTTCCACCTGACTGACTGAAACATCCAACCAATAAATTATTCACGTTTGTATGTTCCTCACCAATGTCTCCATGTTTGTAGTTCTATCTGTGAAGAGACTACAAACTTCCTGCTGCAGATCGGTTCTCACTATTCCATGCAGGCAGGAATCAGACTTCAGGTTTTCAGGGTTCAGTTCTACAGGGTTCAAGCAGCTGCAGATCCTTCCTGAACTTCTGGGCCGCTTCCAAGTTCCGGTGAAGTTTTCCCCCAAACGCTGTGGATGGTTCTGAAAGAAGCTGCAGGATCCTTGAGTTTTCTGAGGGTCCGGTCTTCTCCTGCTTTACAGCTGCATGAGGCTGACCGTTCTCTGGTGCAGAAATGGACCATAAACATCTCCATCAAACGTGGTGGGTTTACATCAAGGCGGTCGTTGACGCCTGCTTTAATCTTTAAACGTTGCCACCTGACTCAAGCGCCTCTGCGCGCTCTACACGTCTGATTACGGCATTCTGGCCTCTGAGCATTCCTCTGTGTTGTGTGGAAATGTTGATGAGCTCCTGGAGGATCTGAACTCAGTTTGTTCGGGTATTTTAGATGTGACCGCTCCTTTTATGGTTAAACTCTTAAACCGTCTCTTGGTTTGACGATCACGCACACACTCGGAGCATACATGGAAAAACGACAGGCTTCACGACTCTGTAGAGATTTTTAAAAACTCCTGGACTGAGTATCAGGCTGCTGTGAAACATTCAGACTCAGTTCATGTCAAATACCGTGTCTGAGAACATCAGAAACCTGAGATCTTTTTGACTCTTTCAAGTCTCTTTTACGTCCCTGTGATTTCTGACTCCTCTCTGGTTCTTTGTTCCAGCTGCTTTTAAACATGCTGTTGTGCAACCCCTTTTAAAAAGAAAAACTCGGATCCGAAAGTTCTTTCAAACTTTACGCCAATTTCCAAGTTATCTTTTCTTTCTCAAACTTTAGAGAAGGTGGTTTATCTTTAATTACAAGACCATCTAGAAAGTCCTGATATTTTGAGAAGTTTCAGTCTGGTTTAAATCCTCTCACAGCACTGAAACAGTTCTCCTTAGGATGTGCGATCACCTGCTTTTAGCTGGGGATTCTGGGTCCTCTGCTGTTTTCATTCTTTTAGATCTCACTGCTGCCTTTGACACAGTGAATCTCAGGGTTTTATTATCCCGACTGGAGCAGGTTGTTGGTGTGAAGGGCACAGCACTCAGCGGGTTCAGGTCCTATTTATGTGAGAGGAGTTGTTCTGTCCAACTTGGACAGTTTTCTTCTTCAGACTCCACTTGAACATGGTGTACCCCAGGGCTTAGTTTTAGGCCCGCTTTTCTTCTCTCTTTACCTGCTGCCGCTGGGGTCCATTTTTAGAAAACACATGATATCATTCCACTGCTACGCAGACGACATCCAGATCTACCTTCTCTTAAGATCTGGGTGTCTCGTCAGAAGGTCTTAGCTGACATAAAATCTTGGATGGAGCTGAACTTCCTCTACCTGCTGACAGGTTGCTGCAGTGCTGTTGGATCTTTGGTTCCTTCTGCTATTAGAAGTGCTCTACAAATAATAAACTGACTGATTGACTTTGTTCATACTCTGGAGACAAAGGTTCTCAGAAGAAAAATGAAAGAAGATCTTTAATCGGATTCATTTGCTGTGAAAAGTTGGACCAACACGGAAACAGACTGATGAAGCAGAGCAGCTTTGCAGAAGACCACGCGGCTCTACAGCAGGAGATCTGAAACCTTTCGATCGGCAACAGAAAGGCCGTCAGATGTTTGGATCAGATGGTCGCTAAAGGAGGTCGTCCTCCTCAGAGGAGGCGCTGGCGCCGCTCAGCTGCTCTGACTGTGTCTCTGACAGATGAAGCGCAGCCGCGCGGAGCAGTGCATGTCATTCAGACGTCCATTGTGGTGAAGATGAGCGCAGTCTTCATCTCCTGAACCCAGACCATGGCCGGTCCAGCTGTCGGGCTGCCCGGGCATCCACCGTCTGAAATCCAGAGACACATTCGCTTCAGAGAGAGGAGATGCACCCGGTTCTACTCCCAGAACCAGAGATCCTGGAGGAGATGCTGTCTGAGAAGACCTCAGTGATCTGGAGTTCTTCTGGACAGTCAGGGTTCTTCCAGGAGATTCAGAGAAACTCAGGCTCTCAGTCTATGACACCAAAAACATTAAACCCTTTTTTGAGGGTTGAAGGAGAAAAGCAGTCAACTGGACCTCCCACTTCTCCAAAAGGAGGTGACTTCTGAGAAGCTCCTTAGAGAGGAGGTGAAAGGTCATCTGCAGTTCCGATGACGTGATCTACCTGGATGAAGGAGACTACACAGCCGTGATGAGAAGTTCATGCATCTGAACAAACGTCATCAGCAGAACCATGGTTCCAGCACAGCAGAACAAATAATCCAGGTTCTGCAGTCACCACGGTTTCTTTAGAACAAGGACCTCTAACCTCGTCTTTATCCAACCGGGTCTCAGGTTCAGAAAACTGGCATGTTGGGCAGAAGGTTTACCTGCGGTTCATGACATAAGGGGTCTGGTTGACCCACTCCCACTTCCCCGTCCTTTCGTCAGTCAGGCCGATCCAGTAGAAGATGCCGGTGGAGTGGGCGGTCACAAAGTCCTGGTTCAAAGACAGAATCCAGAAATCAGTCACTATGCAGATGACCTCATGGTTTATCCACCGCCCGTGTGCAGAGAACTGAGCATGTGCAGAGTGTGTCTCACCCAGTCGCCGTCTGCGATGAGGATAACCAGGTGAGACTCTCGTGCGTTGCACCAGTCTCTGGCATTGTCCCAGGACAGCAGCGTCTTGCTAAAAAAGTAACAGTTTGATCCGGAAGTCTCCCATCCCAAAGGACAGCATCCACTAGACACCGAACCTGAGACCAGGTCAGAGGAGAGTCTGAGCGGGGCTCGAACTGCCGGCACAGGGCACGTCCCACCCAGAGAGGCTGCACCACTCTTTCAGGGAAATTAATATTCTTTAAGAGAGCACACAGTAGAATAAGCACAGAACCAGACTCACTGGAGCCAGGTCAGTTCTCCTGGTGACGACTAGGGAGTCTGTTTCCATTCCCTTCAATGTAAACCAGTCTGGTTCAGGCATGTCCAAAGTGTGGCCTGTGAACCAAGTTTTTATATCTCAATATGGCCGCCAACACCATTGGCAGGAGCATCAAAGCAGTCGTCCAGAAACACCGTTTTATATTTCACCAGAAGATGGCGGCGGCGCTGAGCACCGTCTGCATGTGCGCCAGCAGAGTGCAGATGAAAACTGATTTTAGATTTAAGTTTAAGCAGTTCTTATCTTCAAACTGAGTTTGAAACTTTGAGTCTTTTGTACGCTTCTTGCTGTTTGGTTCCTTCTATAATATAATATAATATACATTTAGAATTGACTTTAAAATCTAGTTTTCAGAGCTTTGCTGACCTTCTAACCCCCTGCTCTTCGGTCCATCTCTGAGGTCTTCAAACCAAAATCTGTTACAAATTCCACAAACTGCCACAGAACCAGAGCAGACCTCGCCTTTCAGGCTCGTCTTTGTACCGTCTTTGTCAGAAGAACACTTTTCGTTGATCCGTTTTTGTCGTAGTGTGTGTTATCTTGCTTTTACTGCCGTTTGTTTGTCTGCAATGTGTTTGTGTTTTTAATTTTTTAAATCACTTTGTGGTTTTTATCTGGGAAAGGTGCTATGGAAAGAAACATGGGCGGCTATGGTGCAGTGGAAAGGGCAGTCGGCCTCTGATTGAAGGATTGCAGGTTCGATTCCCGCCTTACCCACCCATGTGTCAAAGGGTCCTTGGGCGAGACGCTGAACCCCACATTGCTCCTGGTGGTGACAGGTTGGCACCAGCGTTCTGCACAGGCGCCGCCATCAGAGTGTGAATGTGTTTTGGGCTGAGTGGTCTGTGACCATACAGCGCTTTGGGCCTTCTAAGACAGTAACGGAAACCTGGCTTGGTTCTGATGCTCCAGCTATTCTCACTGAGGCTTCTCCACCTCATTTGAACTTATTGTTTTCAATCAGGGGAGTTAGAGAGGGGGTGGAACAGCATCGATTGCTCAACAAGGTTTTAAAACTGAAGTTTTTGCTTCAACTAATCATTCTTTTGAAATTTATACATGTTTCCTCTTGGGGATGTCATCAGGAGACACAGTGTTGACTTTCACATCTACACTGATGAAAAAATAGTTTTTTTTTTAATGAGTTTTTCCTCACCGCGAAGGAGGGTGTAAGGACAGAGATGTTTGTTCAGCTTAGTCTGTTTAACAACCAGCTATTGTTTACTTTTTTATGATTGATTTCTTTGTTGTTTCTTGCAATATTCTGATATCAGTCCAATGAGACGGCTGTGATATTGGGCTATAGAAATAACATTGAATTGAATTGAATTCTTTATTTGAGCATCATTCATTCTTGTTCTATTTTAGCAGTCACTGTTTACAGACCACCAAATCCTCCCTCCGGTTACCTACAAGAATGTTCTGAGTTTTTATCCATCATTCTCTTAAGGCATAATAGGATGTTAATTACTGGAGATTTTAATCTTCATGTTGACAACCTGACAGATCCTTTTGCCTTTGAGTTTCTAAATATTTTAAATTGTATAGATTTTACCCAGCATGTGGCACAGCCTACTCACAACCGTGGACACACCCTGGACTTGGTCATTACCTACGGCCTGTCTGCTGGTGTGTCTTCTGTTGTTGTCTTGGCTGTGTCAGACCATTACTGCGTTTTTTAAAGTGCCTGGTTTTATCCAGCAGGAGACCTCAGTGAGAACTGTGATGAAACGATATATAAATCCTGAAGTGGCTGCAAATTTTATTGACATTTTAAAACAAACTCCTTCTCAGATTTTACCTCAATCCTCCGATTCCTTAACTGACAACTTTAACGACAGACTGAAGTCTGCCATCGATCTAGTTGCCCCACTGAAAACAAAAATCCTGAAACCGAATCCAAAGACACCTTGGAGAAATGGGGCTACTTTAACTCTTAAGAGAATTTGCAGACGAGCAGAGAGAAAGTTTAGAAAAACAATTTAACAGTCGAGTATGACTTTTTTAAAGATCAACTGAAAATTTACAACCATGCTGTCAAACAGGCGAGGACACTTTATTTTTCCAATCTCATAACAGACAATAAACACAACCCCCGGTTTCTTTTTAAAACAATAGATTTTTTATTAAACAAAAATTGTAATAAATCTATAATGCCTCACTCACAGACTACATGTGAGGACTTTGCAGACCACTTCAGGAGTAAAGTCACTGCTATCAGATCTAACCTTCAACCGGTTCATAGCACTACTTGTAAAAGATCCGTGGCGTTGGCTTTACCTGAGGAAACACTGGAGAGTTTTGTCCTGGTTGATGAGATGATGCTTGGTCGAGTTTTTTCCCAAGCAAACACTACAACCTGCCTTTTAGACCCCATTCCCACTTCTCTTTTAAAAACCTGTTATGGATTCTTCGAGCCGGAACTTTTAGCCATAGTAAACTGCTCTCTTCAGACGGGTGTCTTCCCCACTGCTTGTAAGACGGCGGTGGTGAGGCCCCGTCTGAAGAAGAACAACTTGGATCCAAATATTATGGATAATTATAGACCTGTATCCAACTTACCATCTTTAGGTAAAATTATTGAAAAAATAGTTTTTACTCAGTTGCATGATTTTTTAAATCAACATTATATTTTAGAAAAATGTCAATCTGGTTTTAGGACAAATCACAGTACTGAGATGAACCTTTTAAAGATTTTAACTGACCTCAGAAATAATTCTGACACGCAGAAACTTTCCGTTCTGGTGCTGCTGGATCTTAGTGCCGCCTTCGATACAGTAGATCACCAGATTTTATTAAACAGAATTAAGAGTCGGGTTGGCCTCTCAGGAACTGCTCTTAACTGGTTCCGTTCTTATCTAACAGATCGACATTTTTATGTAAGTATGGATACATGCTCTTCAAGAATTCATCAAACAAGTTGTGGGGTTTCCCAAGGGTCGATTTTAGGGCCTATACTTTTTAATTTATACATGTTGCCTCTTGGGGATGTCATCAGGAGACACAGTGTTGACTTTCACAGCTACGCTGATGACACACAGCTTTACATTGCCGTGTCTCCTGATGACCTTGAACCTGTTAAAACGCTCTTTTTAATTGTATTTTAGATATAAAGTCGTGGATGGCAGAAAACTTCTTACAGCTCAACCAGGACAAAACTAAAGTTTTAATCATCGGTCCTGAAGACAAGAGAAAGATGATTTTACATTTCAGGATTGATTTTAAAGTTCTTTTCATGGTTTATAAATGTTTTAATGGTCTTGGGCCTTATTATTTAAGTGATCTACTTTTAATATATGAACCCTCGTGGTCCCTGAGGTCCTCTGGAACCGACCTCTTAGTTGTCCCTAAGGTGAGGACCAAAACCTATGGGGAGAACTCATTCCACCATTATGGTCCTCGCCTCTGGAACGGCCTGCCGGAGAGCCTCAGGGCCGCAGTGGTTTTTAGGAAGAGGCTCAAGACCCACCTTTTTAATCTGGCTTTTTATGACTTTTATAATTATTTAATTTGATCTTCTCCTCTTTTTAAAATTTATTTATTAACTTTTATTTGAATCATTTTATAGTTAATTTATATACACAATTATTGTTTTAATATACTAACCATGTTTTTTTAATCATATTCACATTATTTAAGTGTTTGTTCAATTGATTTTAAGGATTTTTATTCATTTATTCCTGAACTCCAGTGCTTCCTCTCGGGGATCTGCTGTTCTGGGGCCCCCCTGGCTCTGCCGATGGGTGAGCTGGTGCTGCGGTGCTCATTCTCATTGGGGCGGCTGGGGTATGTCCATGTAGTGGGGGCTCTGGTCTGCCCTGTGTTGGGTGGGCACTGCGGTGATGACCCCTGTGGTTGGGCGGGGGGTCTTGGAATAAACGGATCCCCGTAATACTGTTTCTGCACAGCAGTACCGAGCCAGACTTTTTCCTTAGAGCTGCAGTTTTCCTGTGGGGGGTGTCATGTATTGTGGGGGCTGGGTGGATGGAGGGAGGAGCTGGGGAAGGGAAGGGCGGTTGTTTTGCGTGGCTGTTCCTTTTTCATTGTTTGTATTTGGTCGAAACCTCTAAGTTCTAAATGGTTTTATTATTATTAATTATTATTATTAACAGTATTTTTTATTATTATTTTATTTTTATTATTTGTATTTTTTTTATGTAAAACGCCTTGGGTTTCAACTGAAGGAAAGGCGCTGTACCAATAAATAAAGTTTGAAGTAGTGAAGCGCTGTACAAGTACACGCCGTGTATCGTTCTGTTCAAGCGGACGGAAGCCGATGATTTTACCATAATTATGACAGGAAGGCAAACGATGTCATTTCCTGCCATGATGAATATGAGCACACAAACACTCTACTCGCTGCTATCACCAGCTGTGTGATCAGAACATACAGGGTATGGAAAACCAGCAGGAATGTGGGACTGGGCTGGTCATGTGACCCCAGAATCTGCTCATATAGAACCGTTGGTCTGAACCCTCATGACCACCTGTGAGACGATGAGCGTTCTCTGAGGAGCGTCTCCGTCCGCTATCTCATGTCTCAGGTCCCAGAGCCAAACTGTGAACAGTCAGAGGGGTCATGGTTTCAGCTGTAGGGGGCGCTGTGAGGCACACGCCGGCTGGTTCTGGTGCAGAGAGACCAGCTGAGGAGATGTGTGTGTGTGTGTGTGTGTGTGTGTGTGTGTGTGTGTGTGTACCGTTGTTGACAAAACGCTCAAAGGAGCATTTGAGCTTAGTGACGGTCCTGGTGAGAGAGTCCAGCACCGAGAGCTGCTTCAGGGCCTCAGACACTGAGGAACACACAACGTTACACACAGACAGTTACACACACAATGTTATACAAACACAACGTTACACACATGTTGTGTATGTGTTGTGAGTTTGTGTCACACCTGAAATCAGCTGCTCCTTGTTGTTCTCCACAGCAAACCTCAGCCTCTGGACGTCTTTGGCTGTGTCTGGAGGAAACAGCCGGAGAAGTCTGGGTGAAGGAGCTGCTGCACACACCTGTACAGGTGAGCTACCTGCTGCACACACCTG